>JANKKI010000552.1:0-174869 GCA_025175665.1 Cinchona pubescens | reverse complement strand
GTTATGCTATGAATGCTTGTGTCTATGCACATAATGATGTTTTAGGAGTGTCTTTATAACAGTCTGGATAGGAATTGAGACTTGAAACCAAGTAATCACTAACCATCTTTCCCTTCAATTTGTAAGTTCCGGAAGTTTTTGCAATTTGGCAATTTGAGCTTTGTTCCTGTCTGGCATACACACCTAGATGTGTTAATCACATGTCATGGTTTTAAGTGTTTCCTTGGTTGACCTTTGATTAGGAAGCATGTCTGAATCATTCGTGTCCTGGGTTGTTTTGGTACTGTCTCTTAATACACATCCATAGGTTGTTGCTCTAATGTTGTAATAAAGTTACATTCAAGTCTGTTATCAATATGGATTCCCGGGACAATCTCTATTGATATAGTCCCGTCTATTATACCGGTCTAGATGTGTATAAGTTTAGAGACAGATTGTTGGTTGCATGATTATGTGTATAAGAGACAGTCTATTTCCACAGCTTAAAACACTCTTGGTTACATCATTATGTGCATAGACACTGTCTCTTACCAACACATCTAGATGTGTATAAGAGACAGCCATTGGCTCCATTAGAGAATTGGATTTTGTTGGCGGGGAGGATAACCTACTTATGGCCTAGGGAGGCGAAGTCGGTTTAAGGCCGGGCTTATTATCTCCTAATCTAGGCATAATACGAAGTTGAGGGATTAACTAAGTGTTTGGTGGGGTTTTAGCTTGTCGAAGTTGGTCGAAATTGTGAAAAGGTCATTTTGACCAAAGAGCTTTTGGTGTCGTTTTCTATCGTTTCGCGTCGTTTCGTTTCCCTAGTCATTCTTTAACTTCTACATCTCTTCTAAGAGTCCTCTTATATGTTTCGTACCACACCACCTACCGACGGCGATGGCGTTCGGTGATCATTATGAAGTTTTGCTTTATAGGTGGGTAACATAGACCTCTTCCACTTGTATCCCGTCCGGGGTGCCCACTCTATAAGGATCCTCTAACCCTGTCTCTTATACACATCTAGATGTGTATAAGAGACAGCTAAAGCATAGCGTAGCCAAAAAGATCCAATCATTTCAAAACATAGCATGGGCTTGGAGCATTTGGATTAGAGCCTGTCTCTTATACACATCTAGATGTGTATACTTTTGGCTCATAGGTGACCTAGGTATATAATTTTGGATGTGTTTGGAAATGTTTGATTTGGGAAGAACCGGTTCTATAGTCATCCATGGGACGCCATGGTGACTCTGTGAATGTTTTGAACTAATTGACTGCGGGGTCTTGTGATAGGATCACGGTTGTCAACCTTCAAGTCTATGCACCTGTCTCTTATACACATCTCCATCACGTTAGCGGCTTTTAGATTTTCTCCAGATTCCACATTACGGTAGGACTCTCGGATAATCTTCCAAGCTTCTCTTTTGTTTGGAAAGGGGTAGTGTATTAGATAGGTTTTGTATTGATGAACTTTGTTTTTGTTGTAGCATCTTTTGTACTAAGAAGGAATTTTGTAATTCGTATTTTTGTGTAAAAATGAACTTATTCGGTTTTATAGTTAAGAAATGGTTTGATGGTTCTATTACATCTGCTCTTCAACTGTCTCTTATACACATCTAGATGTGTATAAGAGACAGCTGTGTACAGAATTCCAATTCGAATGGCAAAGGTGTTGGAGAATCTAGGGAAACCTAGTAGTGTGAATGCTATGACTTCTTCTCCAACTCAACCAAGCATGACATGTGATTTTTGTGGAGGTGGCTATGCCAATGGGAATTGAAATGCCATATGGGGCTAATGAGCAAGTCAATTATGTGACTAATCAATCTTCATTTCCAACAAAAAACAAAGTTCATCAATACAAAACCTCAAAACAACATCTTGGAGCTCAACAGTAATTACAAAATTGATCCAACAACCTTACCATCTGTCTCTTCCACACTCTAAATGCCCAACATTTCAGATGGTTCAAATTCCTCATCTAGACCTTATAACCCCTAGCATGACTATAAATGTCAACCCAACTCAGAATTAAATCAACATGTACCATGATCAATATGTTCCTAGAGATAATTTGGGTGAAAAAGGTTGGAGAAGAGAAGCCGAGTATTTGAGAAGGGAATTGGATAGGAAAACTGAAGAGCATAAAAGAGATTATGAGAATTTGAAGGCGAATGCACAATCTGATTTAATTCTACTAGATTAATAACCAAGAGCGAGTTCCATTTATAATAGATTTCGAACTAAAGGATGATCTGATCGTATTTCAAAAATAACAGATAATTAAGGTCAATTATACTTGCTTGATGGCTAAGGAAAAAGTTGTAATCAATCAATATTCAGAACAAAGAAACTGAACAAATCGTACAATGTTATGAGCATCACAAGGAGAACGGCTTATAAAGACACAAAGACTAATAAGGGAACATCTAGTTGTGTTAAGAATAAGAAATAGGTTGGGTGTTCTAATCAATGTACATTTCAGAAGGATAATTAGATCTAATAACTCATGATTAAAACATAAAATGTGATTTAATTAGACTGCTTGGATTAAGAACTATTTGCGGGACCTATTTTTAAAATGAGGCCAATTATCCTTGTTTAAGGAAGAAGTTGGAATCATTCGATATGGAGAACTAAGAAAGGGGACTAATCGTACCATATTATGAAATGTAAAAGGTCTAATTAGAGAATCTTCTTTATTAGTTCTAAATAGTATATGATCTGTCTCTTATACACATCTAGATGTGTATAAGAGACAGCATCTAAGCTAACCTTTTGTTGTTTATTTGTTTTGGGAATTAAATAGAATATTCAATTCGCGACAATAAGTACCAAAACCGAGAAATTCCAAGGTCTTCAAGGGCTGTCTCTTATACACATCTAGTTCGAAAAGATTTGAAGAATAGGCCACTTATCTTGGCTTAATCACTTTGACGTTATAATCATAAGATATTTAAACAAAAAAGATCCAATCATTTCAAAACATATAGTATGCTAAAGCATAGCGTAAATGTATTTTGATTAATGTCCAATAATGGACATCACAGTCGTATTAGGTAAGAAATAATAGGGGAGTTCTAATCAAAATACATTTACATACATAATGTGAACATAGTTCGGTAAAGCATAGCGTAGCCAAAAAGATCCAATCATTTCAATGGGCCTTTTTCCCACATGGTTGAACAAGTATATGATGAACATCTTAAGGTTTCACGATGTGTATAAGAGACAGAGGTTATCCTATGGAAGGTTCTAACTCTCTTCTCAAATACTTCGCTTTATCGCAGTAGTTCTCGGCATAAGACCATGCCTTCAAAGCGATGAATCGGACCTCATTGTTTGGACCCTCACACCTAAATGTTCATCCTCACTCTCATCCACATACCCCCCCACGAGCGCGTTATACTCATCTCGATGTGTATAAGAGACAGGATAAAAAGTTAAATTCATGGTGGTGGGCTGCAACACCTTCTTCCATAATTAGAGTAGTCCATAAAATACTTCCTTGTGTCATCGTTGGTTCTTATGGAAAGCTAGGAACAAGGCGGTTTTGGATGGTGAAGTAGTGCAACAAGGATTCTGTGGATATCAACTCTTATTTAGTAAATATCTCCTCAACTCATCCCTTTGAAAAGGTAACCACAGCCGATGACTTGCTACTGTCATGGGGCATTTGTAACCAACTAATCCAAACCAAGCCAAAAAAAATCTTAGCTGTCAAATGGGATTGCCCTCCATACGGATGCCTCAAATTGAATGTGGATGATGCTTCTAAAGGAAACCCAGGAATGGCAGCTAGTGGTGGCATCCTAAGGGATCTACTACTGCACATCTGAAGTCCATCTACTAATGGTTACCAACAACAAACAAATTTACAAGCTGAGGCATTGGCTTTAGTAGATGGACTTCAGATGTGCAGTAGATTGCATGTGCACTCACACTGGTTTGGAAGAACTACATGCTTTGGAATTATTTTTCCCTTTAGATGCCATTTCAATAGCAAAGTTACAAGAGCAAATAACTTTAAATAGGAAAAGAACAAGATTATTAACACTAAATGTGGAACCACAAGATGAATCAAGTTCTTTTAAATCTTAAGTCTCTTAGCAATTATCATTTAAATTCTCACAAAGAAATTTTACTAATAAAAAATTGATTAAATCCAAGATTTTTTGTAGCCTAGATTGTTCACCCATCTTTATCCCCTGTATAAGAGAAGCTTTTTGTCCATTCTTGAAAGCCCCATGACTTGAATTGGAATCCTCTAACAGTTTGCCCTTTTTGATGTCCTTGTTGCGAACTATCTTGTCTTTTTCATTTATGCTCTTCAGTTTTCCTATCCAATTCCCTTCTCAAATACTCGGCTTCTCTTCTCCCAAAACCTGTATTACTCTTCCAAACTCTTTATAAGATGTTCTCCTTGTGAGCTCATAACGTGTCTCTTATACGAGTGATACGCATGGAAAAGCTCGTAAGAGTGCATCGGTGACTAGCCATCGCTTGCTAGACAGATATCACCTCTCTAGGCACACCCAACACATGTGTTGCTGTCTCTTATACACATCTAGATCGGTCAATTCTTCGATCGTATTCCATTCAATTGCAATATTTAAGCCCCAAATCACCTACATACTTCCTTTTTACATAGTAAAACATATAAACAACAAAAGGTTAGCTTAGATGCAATGTTAAACAAACATTCTAGATGTACAAATTTGAACAGTTTAATCTTGTATGATTAGATTTCCATCAATGTGATAATATGGAAAAAGTTATGTAATGGCAAATGGCCCTGACCAATGCAACTTAACCTTCCATAGGATAACCTTAACCGAATTGAATAGCAAAACTTGTTGCCCTTTCTCAAAATTCCAGCGATGAATATGCTCATCATGCCACATTTTTGCCCGTTCCTGATTGTAGTTATGAATTTCACATTGTTTGGAATCAAAATTCATTTAACTCATTAAGTTGTAGAAGGCATTTTTCACTCGTTGCATTGAGATCAATATTAAGCTTTTGGTTAGCACTATATGCTTTATGTTCAAGTTCAAACGGTACATAACAATTTCTAGCAAAAATAAGCCAATAAAGAAATGTACCAATTGGGATTCTATACACTGTTCTATATGCCCATAAACCTTCATCTAAACACTTTTCCAATCCTTTCTTGAAGGACTACTACCTTTCCTCGAATGTTTTGATTTCCCATATTGAAATTTCCACTTCTCACTCCAAATCATTATGAGCGTTATTAGATCACATTATGTATGTAAATGTATTTTGATTAGACTCCCCTATGTATTTAAATGTATTTTACGATTGGATGTCCATTATCTGTTTTTTCTACCCATTACAAATTTGTCCATTGTCTGTCTCTTATGTCATCAAGGGCTAGTAAGAACAGCCATTGTTTAGTAAATGCTTTACCTTTAATTTTTGGCAATATAAGTTAACTCTTTAAGAAGTTGTGTGTTCTTGACTAAAATGAACCTTTTAGAGCTCGTTTTCCTTGTGTACACAATCTGAATTAGAATGGCTTGTCCCATTTGCACTTTCTTGCATGAAATACGAATCACTTTTGCTGCTAGAAAGCCACATCAGAAGGAATAACATTAGCAACAAAGAAATTAACATAATCTGCATACAAAAGATCTCGATTACTGAGCCCAGAATAGTTGCTCAAATGCGGAATTGTATCTTGAATATAAACTATGGATTGCTTCTTATTCTTTCAATCGAGGCATGATAGATTATTTGCGGTTGATTTTGAGCCTTTGTCCTTAATCTCCAAATCAAATTTATCTAGCAATAATATCCAACATATTATCTAGAATGAATTCATGCTTGCTCTATCTTTCATATCCTCATCTTGACACATATTTGGGCTATTCGGATCCATATCAAGTTCAGACATTTATGAGTTTATGAAAGTGCATGATTATCCATGCAGTAGAGCAAATAAGGGTTGATCTCACGAGAACGGTAACAAGTGCGAATCTAGTCCAGTTTCCATTTAGCAACAAGGACATCAAAAAGGGCAAACTGTTAGAGGATTCCAATTCGAAGTCATGGGGCTTTCAAGAATGGACAAAAAGCTTCTAAATTGGAATATTTCCTGTCTCTTATACACATCTAGATGTGTATAAGAGACAGGTTTTGGTTTGTTTAATCGACCTAGATGAGGTATCTGAATCTTACGATCTAGATAGGCCCAACTTAACCAAAACTAAGGTTAGTTTCTCCTTAGATTTGTCTATTTATTGTCATTATTAGCCGATTAATATAATTTAGCTGTGTAGATCAACCATTAATTTTAGATCAACCCATGAATAATCGTATCACTCGCAACCTAACGCAAATTAATTTAGCAATTCATGGTCTAAGAAAAAGAAAAGAAATTAATTATATTGCCAATAGACATGATAAATTGATAAATAGAAAATAAACAAGGCATTTATGAACAAATAAATATAAGACATGTTACCAGATGCAAAAATTGTTGCAAATTGAACTGCTAGAATGATCCAATAGTTGAAAGTATCAGGAAGTAGTTCTAAAAATGCTAAATAAAAGACAGGAAAGCCTCGTTGAGAATTGCTCCCTTCAAGTAAGCCATTAGGGATTACATTTTAGAATACAAATGAGGAGCCTAAAATAACCATCTGCGATTGTGGGTAGTCAAAGCATATTCTCACAGACTGGCTTGAATCTGTCTCTTATACACATCTAGATGTGTATAAGAGACAGCTTGTACCCTCACTTGATAGCAAAGAAGCCACTTTAGCTGCTGATTCCTTTGAACTAATTAACCACTTTGCTGTTGGTTTCATCTGCACAAAACACAAAATGTACAAATAAAATGAACTTTTAACTACAAAAATGACTGAAAACAATAAAATAAACTATGAACATACTAAATATGACTTAACTCCCCTTAAACGAGACAAATGGGACTAAACACACCTAAACACATAATAAAAAGAGTTTGAAAATAGTAACTCAAAACAAAGAGTTATCAAGTGAGGGTACAAGTGTGTATGAGTGAGTTTGTGTAAGTGTGTGTATAAATGAGCATGCGTGAGAGATAGAGATTGTGTGTGTGTGTGGTGAGTGTGTGAATAAGTTTATGTGAAAGTATGTGTGTAAATGTTTAAAAGACAGAGTGGGAAGTAGGGAAATTGGACAAAACAAACACAAATGGTTATTTTTTGGATAATTGTTTTATTTATTATCCATTTACACCCATCCATTTAGTTCCATGTATTAAATGGTTTTACATTGATTGAGTGAATTTTATCCTTTTTGCAATCCATTTAACTAAAAGCATGTATTATCCATTTATCCGTTTGCCACCTCTAGTTCGAGCCTTGCCAAGAGGCTACCGACTGGGCTCAGTAATGTCCATACCTTTGAGGGGTACCCAGAGTTGAGTCAGAAATAGGGTTTTAGAAAGTTTTACGAGTTTAAGTTTGGTCCTAGGGTATTTTCGGCCCGTAACTCTATAAAATCATACAAACCCCTTATTGCACCTCGGGTATGAGTATAAGAGACAACCAAACAAGTAACAATAAATCTCACTAATACCTTTAACTATATTTTGACTCTTCAAGTTGGTAGGTAGGTAGTAGTATACAACATGTGGAATATTCCCATAAGGATTGATCGTTAGGCAATTACATGATTCAAGGGTCTTTGTATAGTTAGGTTAAGCAATAATACAAGGAAAACGAGCTCTAAAAGTGTTCATTTAAGCAAGTAATCAACAAATAAAGAGCTACCTAAACTAATCTAATAAAATCAGGTAAATATACACAGGTCACTAAACTATGTAAAACAATTAATTTAAGATGATTCTTAGAATGTAAATAAACCTAATTTGACTAAAGGAAGCATAAAGGAAGCATGTAAGCAAAGAGATTTCCATTTTTTACTAATTAAAGCTACAGAAATTTACAAAGAGAACAAGATTGAAACTAAATATTTTTGAATTTTTGATTTATGTAACAAAGCCCAATAAAAACTTCCAGAAATTAATGCAACAAAATGAACATTTTTAACTAAAAATTAGTTATTTTAGAAAGAACCCTAAGGACTTCAAAGAAACTTATATTGCCAGAAAATTAAAGACAAAGCATTTAAAATTTATATGTTCTTCTAGCCATTGAAAAACCACTAAGATTAAATAATCAAAATTTGAATTACTAGGAATTAAAGACAAGATCTAAAGGAAATTAAGAGAGAACTTTTATATTAAAAGGAAACTTGAGTCTTAAGCTAAAACTAAGCTACTCTAATCTACCAATTACAAGCTACACTATCTAATATATGTACTTGAATGGGTTATAAGATAAAATTTAATGAGCTGCATCACAAATTTACAAATATGCCCTTACTACTTAAGCCGCGTGCTTTGATGTCATGACATAGAGCAGAAAATTTCACTTTGAATTCCTAGCTAATTTTGTGTCTTCAAAATGTTCCATGTCATAAGAGACAGTTTCTTCCAACTCAAGTCTTGAATATTTGTCATTTGCAATTTGCTCCTTACACTTTTGTGATCTTGAACTTTCAATCCTATAATTGCATTTCTAAAGCACTCAACTTAATAAGTGATCTAATTAAACTAAAATTAAGCAAAAACTCATACTAATTTCTTAATATTTATAAGAAATGCAAAATGCGATTACCTAATGCATTTGTAATTAAGCTAAAATACTTAATTAAACACAAAAAATAGGGTTTCTATTGAGTTGCTGATAGTTTAGCTTTGGCTAATTCCATATACCTAGAGGCTGTATCTTATACACATCTAGATGTGTTAAAGGTAAAGAGACAGGAATTTGCAGAAATAATGAGAAAAGCCTTACTAAACAATCAAACAAAAATACACCACCAAAGCCGACATCACAAAATGTAAATAATGGACGTACATTTGAGCAATAAAGAAATCTCTCATGGGAACTCAAATACCATGTGACAATTAAACCATTTTAACTAGTAACTCCAAGAGTTTTATAATTTCCCAAGAATCACGAGTTCAATGCCATACAAGATTACAATTAACCAACTATTAACCATTCCAAAAAGGTCTTCGAATAGTAAATTCCATTCATTTGAAACATCGTTTTAGCTCAAATAAAAAGAATTACCAAATTCTTGATCATCTCAAGGTACATCGAAATAGAAGTTCATTAGGACCCCACCTACGCACATTTTAGGTCTGGGCCCTGTAATCTTATACACATCTAGTCATATCAATGATAGGTATCATAGACATTTCTTCCTTCACTTGTTTGTATTCTAAAATGTAATCCCTAATGTCCACTTTGGGTAAACAACTATGATATATGTGCCAAAATTCCTGTCTCTTATACACATCTAGGATGGCATGTTGTATAAGAGACAGTCACACTGCTGCTAGATTTCTATACTCGGTTTATACTCTAAAGGAGAATTTTTTGAAACGGCATCTAAATGATTTTAAGTGAAGTAAAACGTTTTTTGCGTTAATATTCAAGACCAATCACTCACAAGTCTAGAACAACACTCCCTATTCAGTATACAAGAAATAGTCACAAAGGTGAGTGTCCCATTCAATCCACTTTTTTTTCTAAAAGATAAATTAACCAACAAAGTAATGCAAGTGATTTGATCACAAACTATGTTTCAAATGAACTTTTTCAAAAATGTTACTCCAAAACTTTTTGAAAAATAGTAATACATGGTATTTGAAATATTGAAGTTGCAAAGCAACTGTGCAACAGCATCTACTTACACAAATCGACTCCATACATTGGCATCAAACATGGGCTGAAGTATGGGGAAAAGCACATTCTTGGTGGTGCTACATGATGAACATCTTAAGGTTTTATTCTATTGTGACAATCTCTATCTCCTGGAAATTATCCACATCTATTCACTAACATAAACCATCATATGAACAAACCTGAAAAATAATAACATAACTTAAAACAAAATCTAATCAACTAGTCCAATAAAACAAGTCACTAAGAGTAATAATAAGCCAGAAACCAAGTAGTCATCCATTGAAGTTCAAAATACTAAATTCAGTCATTCAAATACCAATAAAAATTCTACTTGGTATAAGGTTAAGGCCTTTAGCCAACTACAACAGGAGAGGTCCAATCACTAATAGCAAAAAACCAAAACCAAGCATTCATCAATGAAGGCTAAAATGATCAATCCTCATTCAGGATCAATAATAAGTCTACTTAGAATGAGCATAAGGCATGCTCAAACCATGCTTTAATTCTGTCTCTTATAAACATCTAGATGTTTATAAGATATCCTGCACCACTATGTTGGCTCTCATCAAAATCCTCATCCTAGATTCCACTAATGCTACCAACTTGCTGTAGTTTTCCTTGATGTATTTATCACACTCACCGACGAGGAGTGCCCTGAAATTCAAGGATATTGGCTAGTGTAGATGAGGTTTCTTTACAAAAGGAAGAATATTTAAGCTCTTAGGGTCCTAAGAGCTTAAACAATAAGTGCAAAGTTGTTATGGAGGACTAGTCGGTTGTAGGTCCAATATCCTTGAATTTCATTGCACTCCTCGTCGGTGCTTAGTGCATTAAATACATATTATGATGGCATGGAATTGTATGATACTCGTGGACATAGCGGTGGTGGTATAGTGGCTTCTTCCAGCTGCCTGATGCCTCTCGAACTCCCGAACCATCTTGTACACATATTCTTGATTTTTTTTAAAGCAAACGAACTATTTTTATTGATAGAATCAATGATTACAAATGCGAATATTAGGGCAGCCCCTAGCATCTAGGTCAACCAATCCTTTAACGGTTACAAGGAATGGTATAGCGATCATATTCAACATAATTAGGTTTTGAAATACCCTCATTAGCTAAACTATCAGCAACTTGGTTGGCTTCCCTATATATATGCTTGAAAGTGATGTCTTTCCCAACACAATGGCTGTTGATGAATCGGAGTTGGGAGTCAATACATCAAATCGGTGCCGATTGGTTGTTGAGATTGATTCCCTTGTCTTATGGATGTTTCGGAAGAAGGTGTTGCAGCCCACCACCATGAATTTAACTTTCCCAAGATTGTCGTAGATAGAGTAATAGGTAACGCTCCAGCCAGTCTTCAAAGAATTGCCAAATTTGGAGTGATATTTCACATTCCACAAAAAGTTGGTCCAAGGATTCTTCATGACAGCAAAACCAACACTTAGAGGCCAACGAGAAGCCAATTTTTTATAAGGTATCTCTAACGGCAGCCGCTTATTCAGCAATTTCCACATGAAAATGGAGATCTTCAACTGAAGTCTCTTATCCCAAATCATTTGCCGAGAGAGTATACGAGCCTTGGGGGGGTACGTGGATAAGAGTGAGAAAGAACCTTTAGGTGTGAGGGTCCAAACAATGAGGTCCGGTAAAATCAGTTAGAAGGCATGGTCTTGTGCTGAGAACTACTGCGATGTTTTGTAACTACTCATTGATACAATTTCTCAACCAGACACATGAAAGATCATGAGCCATTGTGACCTCCAATGTGTGAAACCTTAAGATGTTCATCATGTATTTGTTCAACCATGTGGAATAAAGGCCCATGTTCAGTCCATGGTTCTAACCAAAAGGAGCAATCTTGGCCTTCTGTGGGAGAAATAATAGCCACTTTTCTGCATCGTCACGAGCTCGTAACATTCTCTTCCAATTATATGAATCACCTGGTGATGCGGAGACTAACGTGGGATGTTCACTATTAAGGTAGCGATTTTGAAGAAAATAGCACCACAAAGAATTGCTTTTCCAGAATTTCCACCAAAGTTTCATGCCAAAGCCATACACATCCTCATATGGATCGCTACGGGGGATAGCAAATGGGCTGGCATACTGGTGCTATATGAGATCCAATGTCGCTTTAGCACCCCTTTCGAGCAACCCCAAAAGAAATTAGTAAATTGTCGTTCCAACTCTTTAAGCAATGATTTTGGAGGTAAAAGAACTGATAATAAATAAATTGGGATGCTACTTAGGACGTGCTTGATGAGAACCAGTCGCAACCAGCTACGGAGGAGGAAACCGCGTCTGCCAGCCACAGATTCGGGAGGCCACTTTTTCTATTAGTGGCTGGAAGATATTACGTCTCTTCTTTTGGCCTTTTGAATGCGACAGCCCAAATAGATGAAGGGAAGGGATTTTTGAACAAAGCCCATCTTTGCTGAATCAACCGAACTCTGGGTGGAGCTGCCTTTTTGGATAGGTAAGACGAAGCACTTGGGCTAGTTAAAGAGCTGCCCGGAGGAGAACTCAAACCTCGAAATAAAGTTCATGAGACTTTGGATGGATTTGACCTCTCCTTTTGTGAAGATAACATCATCTACAAAAGCCAAGTGAGAGATGGTAGGGCACTTCTGGGAGAGAATAATGCGATATTTGGTCCTTTGAAAATGATCCTTCAATCCTTGGGAAAATATTTCATGCAATAAGATGAATAGCGAAGGTGATAAGGGTCACTAGCGCGACCTGTGGATGACTTAAAAATAATGACTTAGGAAGAAGTGATATTCGTGAGATATTGAAAACCAGCAATCCTCCCTTATGCCTGCATCTAGATGTGTATAAGAGACAGGCCTAGCTGTGTAGAAGAGACATTGCGTACACCAAGAAAAGGCCAAGAATTCGCCTGTCAAAAGCCTTGGTGAGGTCAAGTTTTACACATCTATATTATGTATAAGAGACAGGCTTGTTTTTCGGTCTATACACATCTAGATGTGTCTTGGACAAGAAGGATGTTGTCCGCAATGTCTCTTCCTCAATGTGGCTGCTGTTCTTAGAGACATGTAGAGCTGCAAGAACAGCTATGAAGCTCCCCTCAGATCTACCGAGACTTTGCCCTTAAGGTGGTCAAGAAGTGATAGGTCTAAGGGTAAAAAATAGTTCGTTTGCTTAAAAGTTCCTTAAAGAAGTTAATAGCCTCTTCAATGAGCTGCGTATTTTCAATCCAGTTCCCATCTACTTTGATTCTAGGGATACGCAATCGCTGTCTTTTGGCAAGAATGGTAGAATGGAAGAATTTTGAGTTTTGATCCCCCTCTTTCAGCCATTTCAACCTTATTTTTTGCTGCCAAAAGGAATCTTCTTCCGCAAGACACCGCGTATGAGTAGCTTGTGCATGGGCCAGAGCAATTTGGTTACTTTGGTTGTGATTTTGTAAGAGAGCTTCTTCCTTACTCTTCACTTGTTGTTCAGCCCTGTGCACCTTTGTAAAAACATTGCCAAACACCTGTGATCCAGTTCCTCCTTCTCTCTACATTTTAGCTCACTCTATTGTGGATTCAAATATTTGGTTGCAACAATGATAGTTAAAAAGGTGACCACAGCTGATGACTCGCTACTGTCAGGTGGCATTTGTAACCAACTAATCCAAACCAAGCCAAAAAAGATCTCAGCCTGTCTCTTATACACATCTAGATGTGTATAAGAGACAGGTGTTCCAGAGATGTTCAACATTAATATGTTGGAACACATGCCATAAATTCAGCATTGCAAACAATTCTGTCAGCTTCCATACCACGGTACCAAAGGTTTCACACGCCAAGTGAATTCATAACTTTGGAATCTTAAGTCCATCAAGCCACATTCATGAAGGCAATCGTTGAATTCTCCCATGGCATCAAGGTGCAACGGACAAGAACCTTGGTATTCATCGGAGCTTGAGATAACATTAAAATCACCTCCAACCAGCCAAGGAGTTTGAGGTTGTATGGCACGGAGATCCTCCCAGAGTGCTCTCCTTTCCATTTCGTAGATTTGCATATACAAAGGAAGCTGCCAAGGCCGTGTTTTGAGATCAAAGAGGAGCTCAAAACACTGCCTTGGCAGCTTCCTTCCGTACTGGCTCGGAAGCTCAAAGCTAAACCTAGCTTATTCCAAAAATCCATATTTTGCCATTAGTGTTACATTCACAACATTCAAATCCCAACTTTTGAGCAAAGAAAGAAATTAGCTTTGTCCACCATGGGTTCGAATGCAAGAAGATTTATTCGGCCTTTGTTTGATGAGTAAGAGACAGGCTACGTAGATGAAGGTTTATTTGCTAATCGTTAGAGGTATTCCATATGAGGATGCTATCCATTTAACACCGAGGAGGACAATTACCATCTCGCCTGTCTCTTATACACATCTGCTCTGTCTCTTATACACATCTAGATGTGTATAAGAGACAGATGTGTCATCTAGATGCTACTCCAACATTGTGAAGTAGGAAGTGATGGTTGAATATCCTCGTTCTTTGCATGGTTTGCATGGGGAGAATCGTTATCAGAAAAGTAACATGGTAATTCTTCCATAATTTTACCATAGGAAATGTTGGAGTAATCCAGTGAGAGGTTGTGTGGAAGCATCTTATTATCAGTTCTTTTGACTCTAAGAGACATTGGACAAAGAGTTGGAACGATAAAATACTAATTTCTCGTGACGATGTCGAATAAGAGGCAGCATGAATACTGCAAGTTGTTGGGATAATCCCTCCTCCGTAGCTGGTTGCTCCTTCCCGAGCGGTGGCACCACCTCGACTGGTGGCTGTTTTTGGGCTGAACTACAACTCATTTGTGTGCCATTAGCACTGCGTGAAGTATTCATGTGTGCAATTGATTGGACAACATCAAGTGAAGCATGGCTGGCTGGATTCGTCCTTTTATCAAGCAGAAGTTTAGTTCAACATCGAAATCATTGGATATGTTCACTCTTTTGGTTGTCTTGGCCAATCTCAATGTCACCCGTCCTAGATGACAAACACATCTAGGCATGCTGAGGTTGAGACACGTTCAAGCTGTTGAGTTCTCTTCATAGCTAATTCTTTGCCAAATACCCTCCTTTCCCACTCCTAACCACACCCTTGAGGGGAGCTCGGACAGGAGGTCAACCTCAACGCATACTTTCGCTACACTTGGCCTGGTAAAGTGTTCATTTGCCATGTCCAATTTGAGAGGGGTTCCAACAGCTTGAACGTGGCTAAACACAGCATGCCTATTGAAGAAGATTGATGGGGTCCCTCAAGAGTGATCCAAATAGGGTCTATGGATGGTTCCTAATTTGGTAGTAAAGAGTGGGTGCCACTTGAGTACTCGCATGTAGTGGCGATTGATGAACCAAGTATTCTTTAACCAGCTCTTGAGATACCCCTCCTGCAGTGAGAAGCGGATGATGACGTGCTTATAATCAAGATACCCTCACTGTGAATTGTCCTTTAAATCCTATTTTGTGGAAACTTTTGTGAAGTGTCTCCATATTCGGTTTCCCCCTAGGGAAGTTTCCCACTGTCTCTGTAAAGCGGAGATGGTGCAGCAGCAAGTTGTTGACATTTTGTCATTAGAGAAGAAAATTGCTGGTTCGCCACAAGTGAGATTGATGACCAAAACTCAGACATCCCCAAGCTTGGGGATCAAGTTTTCAGACCATCAATCTTCTTCAATAGGCATGCTGTGTTTTGCCCGTTCAATGCTGAATTTATGGCTGTGTTGGATCAGCATGGCCGAGAAGAAGGCAAAGGAATTTGTACAGTCTTAGATGTTTATAAGAGTGAGAAAATGTAGACATTGTAGAGGGAGTAAATCAGACTTGGCTTCCTTTGATTTCTCAATATTTGTAATTTTCATGTGGTTAAAGCTGAATATTAATCTGGCCTCTTGGATGAGTTTGAGGCTATCCAGTGGGCATCCTACAACAATAATAAATGAGTTATCGAACTTGGACCATAGAATATAGGCCTCTCATTTTTCCCACTATCTAGGAATCCCTGCCAAATCAATTTATCAATATTAAGAGGTATTCTCCTAAGGATAGCATCCTCAAAATATAACACATTGTTGCAACCAACGAAATGAAACCACAATTTAGCTAATAAAGATAGACCCTTGTGAGGAAATTTCAACTCCTTATCATTACTTAGACTCACAACCCAATTCATATTAGTGGAATATAGAGCATCTTTTATAGCATTCATGTCCTTATTTTTGTCATTTATAAACTGCCAGTCTTCCTCATGATCAACGGAAGGTATATTGAAATAAGAATTTGATATTTTCAAAACTAAAATCAACCAATGCCCCTCTCACTTTCACCTTGCTAGGTTGTGCTTCAAATTTCATCCTTACTCATTCATAGTCCTCCCAATGATCATTGACAAATCAAATCCTCTCTCCTTAATGACATCGTGCTTCTCATTAGCATTGCATAACTCTCAAGCATGGTTACTTAAGAGTTAGGGTTCCACAATCTGAGAGAAAACTGGAGAAAGGAACTAGTAGTGAGGCGACTGAACTCATAACAATGGTCCGAACTGAGGCATTCCAGATGTGTATAAGAGACAGGTACTCCCTTGTCATTGTTTAAATCAAATTCTTAGGTATAATCAATCAAAATCTAATGCGCAAAGAAAAATTCAACGGTGCCCAATTCGACAATAAAATTAAATCCAATAAACCACAAAATTTTCACTAAAATTTCACAAAACCAAAATTTCCAAACAAATGAATCCATTACAACAATTACACCCACAATATGTTTTTAACAAAATTTGCCAAAACTTTCACAAGAAAATTTCCAACAAATCCCAATAGTCACCACACAATTCTTGAAATTTGCAAGGAGTCAAATGCAAATAAGTATGGCAAATAATCCTCGAAATTAACCCAAAAGCAATTCAAATCAAGAATTTAATGGGCTTGAGCAAAAGAATTTGTAACCTTTTGCCCGGTTAGTTGATGTAGAAGCACCATATAAATTTCTTGAAAACCTCATCTAATCATTAATTTAAACCTTGACAAACCCAATTGGAAGATGAATAAAGATGGAGCGAATTAGTTTGGCTGGATTTGTGGTGGGGTTTTTGGAAGATTTATGGAGAAAGAAGAAGAATTGAAAGAGAGGAAGGGAAAGATGTATGGGTAGGGTTTGAGAATTTTTGGGTATGGATAGCGTAATGGAGTCGAGATAGTGTTTAAAATTATTTCTACCCGATTTTGGTGTCGCGGAATCAAATATTCGATGTCATGACATCAGATGCCATGTATTTGTCAAGCATATCTCGGTGTCACGACATCAAGGTTTTGAGGTCACGACGTCAAACGCCATGTGTACCCCTCATGTGGTTGATGTCATGACATCAAATCACAGTGTTGACGCGACATCATAACACAGAAAAATTTCTGCATTTCCAAAAGTTTGAAGTTGCTATCGCAACATCAAATTCTATGTCACAAAATCATTTTGAATTGTCTGCAGGGTTGATTTCGATGTTGAACTAAACTTCTGCAAAGAGCATTTCCAGCACTTAGTGAATTTTTCCTTCTTTCTCACTTGGCCCGAAGTCTTCTTACGACCAACAAATATGAAAAGCACAAGTATTAGAAGACAATTCCCATTCATTCCTTAGCATCACTTATTCAAATCATAAGCAAACTTTCTAAAATAGAATTCAACCACAAGTAAACCAAATCAAAACTAAACAAGAAATAGCACTAAAAATAAACAAAACATGGAATTTAAAATTGGGTTGCCTTCTAAAATGCATTCTTTTATAGTTAAGCTCTTGACTATGGCCAGACTTGATCAAATAAAGAAATTAAGGATGGTTGGACATCCGTTTCCTTTTGTTCTCCATGGGAAGAGCTTGACTCCTTTAATGGAATGCCTGTAACTATAAAGGAGTAAGTACTTCTTTAAGAATGGTGGTTGAGAAGCAATTAAGAATGCTTGATTCCACTTTTCATATGAACATGTCACTTTTTCCACACAATTGCAAGAGCTAATGGACCAATTATACACACTTATTTGCTTCTCAACCATTATTTCTTTTTTTTTTTAGCGAAAGTATGCCTTGAGGTTGACATTAATGTCCGAGCTTGGCAATAAAGGGTTTAGTTTTCATCACATCACAACCGACATCGGGTGGCTTTACCTCAATTCATTTCTCAAGTCCTATAAAGACAGCATCCAGCACGTTGAGTGACTTGCCTTCCTCATTATTGAGTACTTACTCATTTAACCTATCAAGATGAGAACTAAGTGAGTGGTGACACAACTTTCTTCAAAAATTGAAACATTATTATTATAATAAAAAACATCAAATTCAACCAACTAATTTTCAACAACCGAAAATGAAGTTCCCATGCACGGTGAAATAGGAAAGGCACTCTCCAAGACTAGTGCTCGATGAGAAAGTTCAAATATTCAATTGGTCTTCTATTGGAAAATTGATTTCTCTTGAAAGTAGATTTTCTTCCATTAAGCCATAAGGCTTCCTTTCATACATATCCGACAACTGAAGTGTTATTTGTGTCAGTTTTGAACTTGTAGTGCCCAATTTGTCATAAATGGCCTTTGGCATGACATTGATGCTTGCATCCAAGTCACACAATGATTTTTCCAATGTGTAGCCCCAATATGCACCAAGTATAGAGAAACTACTAGGATCTTTTAGCTTCGGTGGCAACTCCCTTTGGACAATTGTAACAACACAATGTGTTGAGGCACACTCTTTGTTTATTATCCCAACTTCTTTTCTTGGCTAGAATTTCCTGTATAAATCGGGCATAGTGGGGTATCCTTGTGAGTGCTTCAAGTAAAGGAATATTAATTTGGAATTTTTTGAACACCTCAAGGAATCGATAGAATTGCTTCTCTTTTTCTTCCATTCCTTGGGTCAATCAACCTTTGAGGAAATGGTATTTTCAGCAATAGGTGTTCATTCAAAGGTTCATCAATTTACTTATTCTTGTATCCTTTCTTCTTTTGTATGTTACTTTCACCTTCTTCAATCTTCTTTTCTTCATTAGAATTGATCTCACTTTGAGTTTCAACAACCTTTGATTTTTGATTTTTCTTTTTTTTATCAACTTCATGCTTGTCATTCCCTACCATCAGCTCATTTCCACTCCTCAGTAAATTATAGCATTGCAATGAACCTTCCCATAATAAACATCCTAGAGTGTGTATATAACACCTAAAAATTATATCTTTAGAAGCTTTACCGAGCGATACAATTCCTCTTCTTTGAATTTCATAATCCATCCTCAAACTTTCAAAATGCATTTGGAAACCATCAACCTCTCTGTGGAAGTTTTGATTGTTTTTCAAGGATGGAGAAGGATTATATTTTTGATATTAAGGCCTTGGTTGGTTGTTAGAGTAAGGGAGATATTGATTGGATTGATAAGATTTGGTTTAGAAATTCATTTGGTGAGAAGGTTGATAAGGTCCAGAAGAAGTTAATGCTTGGCTTTGAAAATTTTGTTGCTGAGGTAGTATTGGTAGGAAGGATTTTGTTGGTTATATTGATTGCTCCAAGAGTAGTTGTGGATCCTCGAAGATGGGTGTTAGGTATTTCTATAAACACCTGTAGGATTTCTCGAAGATTTTGGTTGATTAGAAACATAGTTCATTTGTTCATTTGACCCCATAGAAGTTTCACATTGTCCACTTAGATATCCACCACCACAAAATCACAAACAAGATGTGCTTGAGATTAAGAGGCCACTGCATTTATGGTATTTCCTCATCCCAAATTTTCCAAAGCTCTGTTCAAGTTACTCATGACATTCATCAATAATCATTGTTAAGCAAGTGTGGCACCATTTGAGATCAAATTTAAGACACCTCCATGTTGACTTTAGCTTGTTGAACTTGTTCAACAATCGGTTGTCAGCAATAGAACCATGATATTAATAATTAGACGCCATCCGATTAAGTAGTGCTTGAGTTTTCTCTGCCATTTTGAAACACAAATAACCAGCCGTGAATGCATCAACAATTCATTTGGTTTCTTGAGTCAAGCCATTACAAAATGTTTGTGATCCTCCATATTCTAGATAACAACTCCTTCATTAACTTGACATACCTAGGCATATGCTCTAATGCCTACACTAAAGGAATGTTAATACATAATTTCTTAAAATTTTTGAAATTGACCATCTGACCTGTATTGTTTTAACCGTTGTGGATAAGGTACTGGTGGGAGAGATGTCTTGATTTCGTACACTCTAGGTTGTTCTTCTTCCCATTTTTGTAGGACATTAAGAGACAGGGCTATCTTGCTCCTTTGCAAAGAAGCAATGATCTTGGCGACCAATTCCTAACCTTTTGATAACTCTTGGAAACTAGAGTTAGATATACCCTAAACTTGATGGTTTTGTTCTAGTTTCAAAACATTTTTAGTGTTTTCATGTGTTTTTGTTTATTTTTCTTTCATGTGTTGGAAAGTGTATGTGTTTATCTAGTGTTTTAGTACTCATTTACGTGTTAATTAGGATATTTTATTAGGTTTTTACATTTAGAGTTTATTGTGCCTTTGACTGAACTTCGCTAGGGGTTAGGTTTTCGTTCGTGTTTGTATGCCTTTCATTTTTTGGCCTATTTATGAGAATTTTATTTATATATTTAGGCGTTATTCTAAGTGTTTATTATTGCTAATAATGCTATACTATGTGTTAAGGTCGCATGAAACAAAGTGCATCAACCGGACGTCGGGCGAAGATTTTTGAAACAAAATAGTGAAGTTCTACAGAAGTTCACGTCCATGTCGTGACATGGATTTTTCCATTTCCCGACATGGAGGTGAGCAAAAATAATTTTGTTCGAGGCTGATTTTTGTTGTACAATTCTCCTACTACCCTAGCACTATATATTCCCCTTTTAAGCGTCATTTGTGACTGTATAACTTACCTAGTAGGAGTAGGCTAGATTAGACAGTCATTTTCTTCCTTCCCATCCCCCCCAATTTGGGGAGGGTTTTCTTAGATAGAATAGATTAGGTTTTCTCTTTCTTGTAAGTTTAATTTTAAAGTTGAAGATTGAATCTTTTTAGTGGTAAGTACTTTGTTTATGTTTAAACTTCTTTAGTTAATCTTTAAGTTAATGTTATCTTAGTTTAATTAGTCTAATTACTTTCATCTAATTGTTTCCTTTATTGTTTTTGTTAGAGTAATTGATAAATTAGTTTATGGGTTTTCTTAAATTTTGTTTATAAGTGGAAATTTTTAGCTATGTATTGGTTAAATTAGGATAAATGTGTTTATGCAAGCATCAAATGCAATTAAATGAAAATCTAAGAAAGTAATTGGTATATTAATGTGCCAAGAAGTTTTCAAAGCCCAAAGGGCATTCGCCTATATGCAAAAGAACCAAATGATGCTTTCATAGAATAGTTTATGGGCTTTCATTAATTATGTTTTCTTAGTGGTAATTAGTAGTCTAGATTAGTTAATTGCTTCTTTATGTTATTTTTCCCTTTTAATTGCTTTCTAAAAAATGACTCATTTTTACATGCTTCCGTTTTACTTGCTTTCTTAAACATGCTTTCTTAGTGTTAATCAATACTTTAATGCAATAGATAGTCTTTAAATTGCTTTCTTAGTTCTTTAATTCTAATTTTAGACAAATCTCTTCATTAAATCAACCGCTTCAACTTGTAATCTAACCAAATAATTTGAAATTATCGACCCATCTTTGTGGGTACGATCCCTACTTTCCTTTACTACTAGTTGACAACCGTATACTTGCGGGATGCCACCTAGTTAGTACTAGGATTTGGGTGTATTATTAATTTGTTTAAGTGTGTAAGGCATCATGCTTTTGGTGCTGTTGCTGGGGATTGTCCTTCGTACGCGACAATATTTAGCACTTTATGGGTTGTGTTGATTAGGCACTGTAATTTAACTAGTTGTTAACTTTTATTTATTTGTTTGTGTTGGTTGTTCTTCTTGTTGAATTATCTTGGAACGTGAATTAATTGATTGTTTGGGCTTTTGTAGTGCATGATAAGGAAAGACAAGGGGAGCCTCTTTTTCACATTGGAGAAAGATAAGAGACAGGTATTGAGTACCATAAAGAAATTATAAAGCATCTAGATCCATCCAATAAGAGTCTCTTATACACATCTAGATGTGTATAAAAGACAAAAATTTGAACAATGAGAATGATGAAGAAGAAGTTGCCAGAAACCATGGAATGGGTGGTTATGGAAATGGGAATGACATGATTATAAATGGTAGACCGCTGAAAGAATATGCCGGAGCAAGCATTGATGTGGCAAATTATACCATTGCACGGATGCTCGAGCAAGCAAACAATTTTGATATTAAGCACGCTTTGATAAAAATGTTACAAGCTCACGCGATGTTTGGGGTGGTCCTAATAAAGATCTTCTTGTACATACACTTTGAGAAGGTTTCAGACACTTTTAAATTCTATTGTGCGCACCCGAATTATGTGAGAATGAGAGTATTTCCTCTTTTTCTAAGGGATAGGGAAAAATTGAATAATGAAAGACCTATAGGGGCATTACCGAGTGATACTATTCCAAATCCCAAGGAGTAATGCAAGGCCATTATCCTTAGAAGAGGTAAGGAGGTGGGAATGGATAAGAAAATTGAATTGATCTGTTTAAAGTTCCTGTTCTGTCCGCACACGGAACACTCTTTTAATCATTGTGGTCTTACCTTGCCTTTGTGGGATGCCGCTTGACTTCTATCGTTCAAGGATAGTTTGAGTTGGACGGTTCTTCTTACTAGGTCTTTGGGATGGGAAGGGGGGCTCCTTACAATTTGGATTGTTCCCCCTTTTATACATGAAGAGGGTGATCTTGTACAACTGTCTGGAACCGAAAGTGCAAAAGCCTCTTTTTCATTCTCAGAGGCTGAAAGGGTTGGGAGAGCATTCATTGAAGGGTAAAGAAAAAGAAAAATCTGAAGACAAAGAGAAGAAAAAAGATGAGTGTTCAATGGGACAAGGAAAAAAGATGAATGAGCCTACGATGCCCAATATGCAAAGGAATGAAGGCAATGATCTTACTTATCAAGAGCCGAAGAAAAGTAACGTACCATTTACCCAAAGATTAAAGGATGAAGAAAAGGCAAAGAAGTTCAAAAAGTTTCTTGAAATATTCAAGAAGCTTGAAATTAACATTCCATTATGGAGGCACTTGAGAACAAGCTCGCTTATGCTGAATTTATGAAACAAGTCCTCACCTTAAAAGCAAATTGCATGGGGATGAAATCTTATGTCTAACGGAGAATTGTAGTGCACTCCTCACAGAGATGTTACCATCCAATCTCAAGGATACCCTGGTCATTCACCATACCTTGCCAGATTGGAGGTATACAATTTGGGAAAGCATTGCATGATTTTGAAGCTTCAATAAACCTCATGCCTTATGCAGTGTTTCAAGAAATTAAATGGGGGACAATTGAAGCCCACAAGTGTCTCATTGCAACTTGTGGATCGTAGCATAAAGTTACCATAGGTCATCATTGAGGATTCAGTCGTTATCCTTGACAACTCTACCTTCCGACAATTTTATTATGCTAGACATGAAAGAGGATGAAAAGATACCGATCATACTTGGGAGGCCTTTCCTTGCCATAAGCCGTGCACTCATTGATTTTCAAGAAGGGAATTTGGAATTTCGAATAAATGATGAAATTGTTACATTTAATGTTTTTAGCTCATTAAAGCTTCCTTCAATTTTTGAGGATGCCATGAATATAAATGTAGTGGATGATCTAATTGATGATTGTTGTAGGAATGAATTGGAGAATTCTTCAATGGAGGACGAGATGTTAGTTCCAAATGCGCTAATTGAAGATGATTAAAATGGAATGAAGATTGTGAATCACTTGGAGAATGATATTTTATTGCAAAAGGAAAAAGAGAGAATAAAGAACAGATAAGGTAAATGGGGGTCTCCGACAAACAAACCCCCCCCAAGAAGGAGCTTAAACCTCCTCCTACACATTTAATTTATGCATACCTTGGTGAAAATGAGACATACTCGTAATTGTGAATGTACCTTTGATGGGTGGGAAACTTGAAATATTGATTGTTGTGCTTAAAATATATAAAGATACCATTGGTTAGTTCTATTGATGATATTAAAGGAATTAGCCCTTCCATTGGCGTATGCGCAGTGATTTTCATAAATTGAATGAGACCACCGGTAAGGATAATTTTCCTTTACATATTATTGATCAAATGCTTGAGAGGTTGGCCAGTTCTACCTATTATTGTTTTCTTGATGGTGATTGCGGTTATCTTCAAATTGTCATTTGTCCGGAAGATCTAGATAAAACAACTTTTACATGCCCATTTGGTTCTTTTGCATATAGGCGAATGCCCTTTGGGCTTTGCAATGCTCCTGGCACATTTCAATGTTGTATGTTTGCTATTTTCATGTTCCATATGGTTTAAAATTACATAGAGATCTTCATGGATGACTTTAGTGCATTTTGTGTCTTATTTGATGATTGTCTTGTAAATTTGTCCAATGTGTTGAAAAGGTGTGTTGAGGCTCATTTGTTGCTTAATTCGGAAAAAATATCATTTTATGGTACAAGAAAGAATTGTTTTAGGTCACAAGGTGTCATCAACAGGAATAGAAGTTGCTAGGGCAAAAGTAGAAGTGATTGAAAAGTTACCTCCTCCTATTAATGTTAAGGGGAAGTTTCTTAGGTCATGCAGGTTTCTAAGATTCATTAGGAATTTCTCACAGATAGATATACCTTTGTGCTCTTTACTTCAAAAAGATTGCCCTTTTTTTTTTATGATTCTTGTTTGAAAGCATTCAATGAGTTGAAAAATGTTCTTGTAATTGCACTAATCATTGTGGCACCAAAATTTTCTTTTCCATTTGAGCTTATGTGCGATGCTAGTGACTATGCAATAGGTGCCGTTTTGTGTCAAAAGGTGAATAAAATGTTGCATATCATTTGCGATGCAAGTAGGATCTTGAATGAAGCACAACTTAATCATTCTATTACGAAAAATGAACAACTTGCTACAGTCTTTGCATTTGATAAGTTTAGATCATATTTGATTGGGTCTAAGATAATTGTGCACACCGATTACTCCGCATTAAAGTACTTATTTTTTGAACAAGATGCCAACCCATGTTTATTAAGATGGATACTTTTATTGCATGTGTTTGATTGGGAAGTAGTGGACAGGAAGGGTATAGAAAACATGGTAGCAGTTCTTTATCTAGGATTGAATCATCTGGACTTATTGATCAAAGAAAGAGCCATTAAAAAAGAATCAACCATTGAGAAATTGCTTGAGGTGAAAGAAGCAAGCCCATAGTATGGGAAATTGTGAACTATCTTGTTGCAATGATAGTACCAAAGATGATGAATATCAATGAGAAAAGGAATTGCTTTGCAGAACTCAAATTTTACTTTTGGGAAGAAGTACCGTATCTATTCTGAAGATGCAATGATCAACTTCTAAGGAGATGTGTTCCAGAAAGTGAAGTGACCAACATTTTGAGACATTTGTCATTCATTTCCCGTTCGAGGTCATCATGGAGCCAACGAACGGCTTTTAAAGTCCTTCAACGTGGCTTATAATAGCCAACTATTTTCAAGGATTCTAGGGAGTTTGTGCTAAGTGCGATGAATGGCAAAGTTTAGGTAATCTTTCAAGAAGACAAGAAATGCCCCTTCACGGTACTATGGAGTTGAAAGTATTTGATGCTTGGGGCATTGATATTATGGTACCCTTTTCAACCTCATATTCCATCAAATTCATTTTGGTTGCGGTGGATTATGTGTCAAAATGGGTAGAAGCAATAGCCACCTCGACAAATGATGCTAGAGTCGTCACCAAATTTCTCCGAAAGAACATTTTATTTCATTCTTGAACGCTAGTCCTATTATTGGTTATAATGCATCATCCAACTTAATTTCCCATTTTCCTTGTACTATTCATTGAGCTCTCTAAAATTGCATAAAATTTCCTTAGCCTATTATCCTCAAACTTTCGGTCAAGTTGAGGTTTCAATTCGAGAATTGAATAGAATTTTAGAGAAAACAATGAATAGTACAAGGAAGGATTGGGAAATTAAGTTGGATGATGCATTATAAGGCCTATCGGACAGCGTTCAAGACTCCCATAGGCATGTCCCTATTGCATATTATATATGGCAAGGCATGTCACTTACTGGTTGAGCTTGTTCATAGAGCATATTGGGCAATCTAGAGCTTGAATTTTGATTTGAAGTAGGCATGTGAAAAATGACTTCTTGATTTGAATGGGAATTCCAAAAAGAAGCATTCAAAAATTTCTTGATTTATAAGGAGAGGACTAAGGCATGGCATGACAAAATCATCTTAAGGAAGGAATTCAACACCGGTGATTTGGTATTGCTCTACAATTTATGGCTCAAAGTATTCCCAGAAAAACTCGAATGACAGTGGCCTCTTCAAGGTATGGTTCAAACTTTTCCTCCTGGAGCGGTAGAGATCAAAGGGAAAGAAGGGACATTGAAGGTCAATGGTCATAGGCTCAAACCCTACTTGGCAGGAATTGTTGAAGAAGGGCAAGAAACATCCAATTTGTGCAAGAATGACCATGCATGCCATAGTCAAGCTAATGACTATAAAAGAGTGTAAACTCCTGGGAGGCAACCCAAGTCTTAATTTAGTTATTTTCATTTTGTTTTGGTTTGAGTTTCAGCTAGATGGTGTTTTGAGTGATTTGATTGGAATTAGGTTAAAACTTTTAATTAAAATGTTTTCTTTTTACTTGAACAAATAGTGTTAGAATGTGGGTGGAAATGCTCTTCTAATTGTGCTATTTTGATGTTTACAGGTGATAAATGGACTTGGAAGAACATGGTGAGGATTGGAGAAAAATTGGCTATTGGAAATATACATAGCAGAAGAATGGTTTGATGTCGCGACATCAAATCCTCCATGTCGCAACAACAACCAAGTTAAAATATGGGTTAAAAAATGGTTCTATCCATTTGATGTCTCGACATGAATTTTGATGTCATGATACCAAATGCAAACTTCTGCAAGTTCATAAAAAATTACCGCTAGTCCATTTAGCGACATGAAATCTTCGATGTCGCGACATTAAGGTACATGAGTATACATGACAGGTTTAAATCACCTCAATTTTCGATATCATGACATCGAGGTGCAATCAGGTTAATAGATTTGGCAATGTCACGACATTGAAAATAACGATGTCGCGACAACAAAACAAACGAAGCAAAAATTTAAAATCCTCATCCTTCTTCTTCTGTTCTTCCAAGTCCATTTATCACCTGTAAACATCTAAATAGCACAACCTTCACTGCAATTAAATTGAATAAAGTAAGTCCTGTCTCTTATACACATCTAGATGTGTATAAGAGACACTTCTATTCAAGAATGCAAGAAGGTTGTTGCTTAAAGGAATTTGACGTTTCTAAGGGTGCAAATTTTTTTTTTCAATTTTTAGGCTAAAAATTTTGGCCAAAACGAGTAATATTTTCCAACTTCTATGTTCTTTATCCTATGAATAGGGTATCGAATGGTTGTTCACGATTTTTTTTTGAATTTTGGTCACATTTTATTGAAAATTTAGAAAAAATTGTGCATAAGTTTAAAGTTTGAATTATTTTATAATTTTCATGGAAGTTCAGATTTAATTGGGGAAGTTGATTTTATTGGTGTTTAATTTCCTCAATTGGAAACTATTTTGGGGTAATTGTATTGAATTTCTATTTTACTCTTGTTGGGCTGTTGGTTGATTTGTTGACCAAAAAAAACAGGCAAGGGGTGTATACAGTAGTGGAAGGAGAGCCCAGGCGAGGGGTAAAAGGGAAACCTCAAAAAAAAAAAAGGCAGGGGAAGGAACTAACCGAGATGTTGAGATAAGCAAGACTAGTGGGCATGTGAGTGAGTGGTGGAACCCCAAAATTCAAGTGAGTGGACTAAAACACTACTCACCAATAATGAAAAGCTTCATGCTGAGGTCACAAGAGAGAGAGGATTTGACTTATCCATGCATTGGGAGAATTATGAGAGCATTAGGAAAGAGATAGAAATTCAACTTAAAGAAAGGCATTGGGAAAGATTTGATACTATAGTGAATCCGAGATACACACATTTAGTGAAAGGATTCCATTGTAACATGTGTGACTTAGAGGATGGGAATGTAAGGGTAAGGGATGTATCAGTTGACTTTAGCTCGGATGTGATTAATGCTTACTTTAGAATACCCCCTGTTCCATCCACCCAATACATGGAATTTGTGCATGATAGGGATAAGGACATGGAAGCAATTAAAAATTTCCTTTGTGAAGTTGACGTGGCTTGGAATCTTAATGCCACAAAATCAGTTGAATTGAAGTTTCATAGGCATGGATTATAATTTGTAGCAAAATTATGGTTTCATTTTATTAGCTATAGACATTGGAGCTCTAACTCAATGAGTTTCATTCAAAGGGACAACATGCTACTAGGCTCTATGCAATCATGACAAGGATACCCCTAAACGTGGGGATTTTGATTAGAAATGGGTTTTTAGAGAGTGGACGGACCCAATGATGTATCTTTTATGCTTCTAGTTTGATTACTCATCTTTGCACTATTGCAGGTGTTCCTACAGATCTTAGGGAGTCGATGACCCATCCCCGAGGTAGAATCAAAAGAGATCTATGTGTATAAGATGTGTATAAGAGAGCATGCCAGACAAGATTAGGGAGTGAGTCATATCCCTATGCCGGCCCAGACTCCTTTTATCCCCTTGCCACCAGGGTATGCTTGCAATGCACCGATAACTGAAGAGGAATGAAATGAGCTTCAAAGGTACTAGATCTATAGTCGGTTAGTATTACATAACAACATGACACTCATCGGTGAGGCACTAAAGGTAACAACATTAAGCACATGGAGTTAGCCACCAAGAACACCTGCATGGCATTATGATCCACGTAGAGACCAGCATTACATACCATCTGTGTATGAGCATCAAGGAGATTCAGATCACAACAAGAGATGAGATCAGAGGAGCTCAAGATGAAGAATTAGAGGAAAGCCAGCAAGGAGGTGGAGATGAAGAAGAAGAAAGACCTAAAATTGAGAATAACCGATGGGATAACATCTTTAATTTTTTAAATTTGTAAGACATTGCCATGATATCTAGCTATTTCGGTCTTTTTTTTAAGTTTTAGTTATATGGTTTTCAGATTTGGTTTTTAGTTAGTTTTTTTAGATTGTTTGACTTGATTGGCTAATGATGTTAAACTGATACCAAATATACTCCTTTTATTGATCCATGGTTGTTATTATTTTGAGAATTCTTTGGTGAAATACTTGGTTGATGCCTATGGTTGTTTTTAGTTGCTCAATTAATAAGTTGTGACAACGACTAAGGGCCTTAAGCTGATACCATATAGAATTTTATTAATAATTTGATATTAATGTTAATTTTTGTGAGAATATTGGTCAAGTATATGACATGGTTTGTGGTTCCTTAGATCATTATGTATCACAGACGTAGATTCGAGTTTTACTTTATTTTAGTTTTTGTAACTATATTTTCTATTTGTTTTTGTTGATATTTTGGATTAGTGGAAGGATGAGTTATTCATCAATTAGAATAAAAGAGACAAGTTTGGGGGGTGTTTATTCCATGTTTTGGGAATGGTTATTTTGTGTGTATTAGTGTGACTTCATGACGAGTGGATGGAAAATTGATCAAATGAGTATTCGATGATGATATTTGACTTCCAATGCTATATGATTGAAGTATTTGATTGGGTAATTTCATGGATTTAAGTGTTAGTGAGTAGTTTCCTTTATAACATAAAGATTTCAACAACTTGGTGTTACTTTTTTTTAAAAAGAGGTATTGAAATTTTGGAAAATCAATTTGAAATATTTGATGAAATCACCACATGGGTTGTGCCGTTCTTCCAGCAACATCTTTTGGACAAAGTAGGTTAAATGAAATAGAATAAAATTGGGACATTTTGTGTGTTTGTGATAAGTTCGTAATTGTGCTATATTTTATGTGTTGTTTACCACGTTTCTATGTGTTGTAAGCAAGATTTGAGTTATTATTGAGCTTAATTTGGTTATTCTTAGTTGTTGTAGGGTTAATGTGAAAATGAGCTGAAAAAGATGCAAGAGCTAAGGGCGAAACATGCACGAGTATGAAGCCATTTTGGGATGATGTTCCATATTTCAAGAATAACTTTTGACTCTGAGCTCCAATTGAGGTGTCTCTTATACACATCTAGAAAGTATAGAGATAGATCTACAACTTTCGTGTTTTACACTTTCCCCAATTCCAAAAGCATCAAGGTGAAAATCGAAATGCAAGGCAGAGGACATGAACAAAGCCAGCGTACATGCATTGGAGTTGTGCAGCACATGTGCGCTGCGTCCAGAAGTAGAATTCTTAGATTATGTTTGGGTGCACATGTGCCCAAATATAGACAGCACATGTTCGATCAAAACAGAAGAATGGCTTACTTTTCAGCTTTTGGCAGATTTTTTTGCCCGGTTGGACACTTTTCTCCCGATTTCACGTTTTTATCTGTAGACCTTAATTGTAACCCTAAGTACTCATTATATATACCCGATTTAGGGTGAGAGAAAAAGCATCTACACTTTATTTTCTAGTTTTATCCAGGATTTTCAGCATTAGAAAATTATTGTTCATTCCTTTATGGCACTTTGTGCCTAAACCTTTTCTTGGTCGAGGGATTTGAAGCCATGGTCAATTCTACAATGTTGTGAGACTTCTTATGCTTGAATTTATTCAATTTAAGAGCAAGTATTGATTATTTTTCTGCAATAATTTTATGGTTGTTCTTTTAAACTTATTATTTCTTCAGAATAATTAAGTTATTAGAATTAATCTACTACTAGATTATTTTAACCGTGTGTGCTTAATTCAATCTGTGAAACAACTGAATTTGATAATTACTTGATCAATGTTATTGAATTTAGGAAAAATAATCATCTAATTGGCATAACCGGTTGTGTTTATGTTTTAATTAGTCTAATTGTTCTTTTTTTATTTTAATGTTTCTAGTAATTGATCTTTGGCACATATCTAGATTAAATTAATGGTTAGGGTCGATTGGATCACGTGTAGAAAATTAACCAAATTTAGAAAGAAACAAGAATCAACTTTGAATTGGAATTCGGGTTAAATCTTCAATTAGTGCTTGATATAGAATTGAATTATTTTGTGTGTCAAGGATCGACTAGTAAAATTGCCGTGGTGGATATGACCGAAACCAAGATGTTTCTTAATTGAATTTTCTCCAATTTATTTTATTGTCTTAATGTTTAGTTTAAAAGTATTCAAAAAACCCCCCTTTTAATTTAGCACAAGAATAACTCCGTTCTTTGTGGGACGAACTTGACTCACCATTTCTACATTATTATTGAGAGTTGTTAATTTTTGGTGCCTACGACAACATTTTCACCAAAATTTTGGCACCGTGTGCCCCTTTTCTTTTCTTTTCTTTTATTATTATTGTTCCACTAATTGTGTTCACGGTGACACGATGTGTTGGACAAGTTGAATTTCAATTTGATCCGAAAATACAGAGAACATTACTCAAATTGGGAAAGAATTAAGAGAGAGACAGTTAGGGAAAGAACAGTTGTTTAATTTTATCTTTTTAGGTGCTAAGGAACAAACAAGAAGAGATGAACATGGCACAACGAACTTTGAGAGAATTAGCAGCACCCACTTTAAACCAACAACCTTTATGCATTATATAACCTGAATTAAATGCAAAGGTCACATTTGAATTAAAATCTAAACTAATCCATCTAACCTTCATTTCATGGATCTTGGTAAAGATCTGAATAAGCATCTTAAGGAGTTCCATGTAGTTTGCATGAGTATAAGACCCATTGGAGTGTCAGAGGAACATATCAAATTAAAAGCATTCCCATTCTTGCTTATGGATGAGGCGAAGGATTGGTTGTTCGAATTACCTTCGCCTCAGGCAGTATTACAACTTGGCAGCAGATGAATAGACTATTCTTGGCTAAATATTTTGCAGCCTCTTGAACTGCGAATATTCGAAAGAAAATTTGTGGCGTAAGGCAGTTCAATGTCGAGTCCTTATATGAGTACTGGGAGGACTTCAATAAATTGTGCACAAGCTGTCCATCTAAAATTCAGATAAGTGACTCCTTATTATTCCAATATTTTTATGAAGGTTTGTTGCCGAATGAAAGAAACAGCTGACGCTAAGTCAATGGAATATTAGACAATTTGACCATAGATGCTGCTCGTGAGCTTATATCAAATACGGCCGCGCATTCTCAAAAATTTGGGACACGACGCGATCAACCTCTCAAGCGTGTTAACGAGGTAAGTGTTTCATCTTTAGAACAACAAATGGCTAGTCTGACTTCTTTTGTACGATCAAGAGGCTGTCTCTTTCGGCACATTAGATCTTCAGCATTTGCTTGAACGAGGGACATTTAACAGATATGTGTCCCACATTACAAGTGGAATCCCAAGAGCAGGTAAATGCAGTAGGCGGATTTCCAAGGCAAACACGACTAAATTATGATCCCTATTCTAACACGTATAATCCAGGATAGAGGGATCATCCTAATTTGAGACACAGGAATCCAGCACACCCTCAGCCTCAACAAAATTGACAGAATTTCCAGCCATACAGGCCACCATTTGTCTCAAAGACAACAAGCTAATCTGAATAATCAGACAGGCAAGTCTTTTGAGAAAATGCTGAATACTTTAACGGCTAAGCGCACATGCTGTCTCTTATACATACCAAGGCCAGTATTCAGCAGTTGCAACACCAAATAGGACAAATGACGACTGCAATCAGCCGATTGGAATTACAAAATTCTGGAAAGTTGCCTTCTCAAACAGTTATTAACCCTAAGGAGAATGCTAGAGCAATTCTGTTGAGAAGCGGCAAGGAGGTTGAGGTGCCAACTAAAGTAGTTCCTGATAAAACAAAGCCAATTAGAGGGAAATCGAGGAGTGGAGAAAGAAATCTATTCAGTTCAGAAAGAAGAGAAAACTGGTAAGTCAACTCAGTGGCTAGAATACACACCTAACCCACCATTTCCTGATGCATTTAAGGGATTTGCTAAGGAGGAACCCAATAGAGACATGTATGAAACTTTTTGCCAATGTGCGGTAAATATTCCATTACTGGATGCTATCAAACAAATTCCTCGTTTTGCTAAATTTTTTAAGGAATTATGTACACATAAAAGAAGAAAAAACAAAAGAACGCTGAGAAAATCATGTTGGGAAAAAATGTATCAGCCATGCTTACACAACAGAATCTTCCAATGTAATGCAAAGATCCAGGTATGTGTACAATTCCGTGCTCAATAAAAAATATAAATGTTATTCCTTATTCAGTTCATAAATCCTTGCTTACTTGAAACTAGTATTGTTATCCAATTAGTAGATAGATTAGTGGCTTATCCTATGGGTATAGGTGATGATATGTTAGTCGAAGTCAATGAATTAATTTTTCCTGCTGATTTTCATGTAATTGATATGGAGAACAATGATGAGTCTGCCCCCATTTTGTTAGGTAGACCATTTTTGAAAAATCCAAAACTAAGATAGATGTAGATATAGGAATTCTGATGATGAAATTTGATGGCAAAATTTTTCAACATAATATTTATGTGGCCATGAAGCTTCCAGCTGAGGATAATTCTATTTACTTGGTTGATGTTATCGATTCATTAGTACGGGATGTTTTGATAATTCAAACTGCTACTCGGCAACGGTGCCAAAATTTTCATTAAAATAAAAAAATAGGCAAGTTATCTTATGTGATATCGAGGATCCTTAATGATACAATTTTACCTTCTATTTTGTAGGCAACTGAGTTGGAGTTAAAACCTCTTCTGAATCACCTCAAATATATATTTTTTGGTGATGGAAAAACTCATTCGGTGATAATCTCTAATGACCTAACCAGTAACCAAGAAGAACGTTTGGTAAAAGTCCTAAGGGAGCATAAAAAATACGACGATTGGATGGACCATTGCAGATATAAAGGGAATTAGCCCATCAACATGCATGCATCGTATACTACTCGAAGATGGAGCTAAACCTACCCGTCAACCACAAAGAAGGCTAAACCCGACGCTAATGGAAGTGGTTAAAAAGGAAATGCTCAAACTTAATTGAAGTAGGGATTAGAGACCTGATTAACTATACACTATCTGAATCTGTTAGTCCACATCAGATTAGTACCTAAGAAGAAGAGGAAACTTTGATGAAAAATCAAGAAAACGAAATGGTGCCCACCGTATACAATATGGGTAGTGGGTTTGTATAGATTATCGAAATCTTAATTCTCTTACTCTTCCCTTTACCTTTTGTAGATCAAATGCTGGAAAGGTTAGCTGGTCATGCTTATTATTATTTTTTCTTGATGGTTACTTAGGATATTTTCAAATCTCTATTGCTCCCAAAAATCAGGAGAAGGCAACATTTACATGCCCATTTGGAACATTTGCTTAGGGTGGGTTGTGTAATGCCTCGGCTACTTTTTAGAGGTGTATGGTTAGCATATTTTTTGATTTTTTAGAACATTTTATTGAGGTATTCATGGATGATTTCACCGTTTATGGATATTCTTTTTAAAAGTGTTTGCATCATCTCACATTAATACTACAAAGGTGCATTGAAACTAACCTTGTCCTAAATTTTGAAAAATGTCGTTTAATGGTTCAACAAGGTATAGTGTTAGGTCATGTAGTGTCGTTTAAGGGGATTGAGGTTGATAAAGCTAAAATTGACATAATTCAATCATTACCTTACCCCGCGAAGGTGCGGGAAGTTCGTGCTATTCTTGGCCATGCAGGATTTTATAAACGGTTGATCAAGGATTTCTCCAAAGTATAGGCACCTTTATGCAAATTACTGCAAAGAGATGCCACATTTGAGTTTGGTGATGACTGCAGGGGGGCATTTGACAAATTGAAACAACTTCTCGTGTCAACTCCAATCATCCAACCACCCAATTGGAGCTCTACCATTTGAGATAATGTGCAACGCAAGTGACTCTGCAGTGGGCGCAATTTTGGGGCAACGCATTGGAAGGGCACCTCATGTGATTTATTACGCCTCCATGACCCTAAATTATGCACATCTAGATGTGTATAACTGAAAAGGAACTTTTGGCTGTTTTTTTTGCTTTAGAGAAATTCGTTCTTATCTTATTGGTACTAAAGTGATTTTATATTTTGATCATGTAGCTTTAAGTTATTTAATGAAGAAAAGAGAATCAAAACCAAGGTTGATAAGATGGATACTCCTCTTGAGCGAATTCAATTCGGAAATCAAAGACAAAAGTGGTATGGAAAATAAAGTGGCAAACCACATGTGGTGGATGAACTAGAGATACAAAAAGATTTCGAATGAACAATTATGCTCGGTGAACGCGATGTTACCTAGATGTGTATAAGAGACAGGTAGTCGTGTTTCTATTGGTTGTTCCCCCAAGGTTGTGTACTGATGAAATCTAGAAAATCAATAAAGTGACCCCAAATATTATGTCTGGGATGATCCCTATTTATGGAAACATTACGCCGATCAAGTAATCAGAAGGTGTTTCAATGATGGTGAAATTAATTCAATTTTAGCATTTTTCCATACAAAAGATGCAATGAAGGTATTAGATTGTGAATTTTATTTGCCCAGCATATTTCGTGACTCTTACCTATTTTTTCGTTCGTGTGATAATTCTCAAATGACAAGTAACATTTCCCAAATAATGAAATGCCCCAAAACCCGATATAATTCTGCGAAATATTTGATGTTTGGGGCATTGATTTCATGGGACCTTTTCTGTTTCATTGGGTTTATCATATATCCTCCTGGCTGTTGATTATGTTTCGAAAGGGGTGGAAGCTAAAGCCACTCATACTGATGATTCAAAAATTGTTTTAGATTTCCTTAAGAGCAATATCTTTTCTAGATTTGGGATTTTGCGAGCTATAATCAGTGATCGTGGTACTCATTTTTGTAGTCGAATAGTAACTGTCCAACATGATCTTCTCTGCCTTGTTTTGCTTAATGCTTCTTTTATTGCACATAATTCTTTCAAACAATTTAGATTAACTAAGAAAGAATTAGGTTTATTCTCCAAAAAATGGTGAACTCTAGCAGTAAGGATTGGAGTTTTACTGTTGGATGATGCATTATGGTCGCACTGTTTATAAGACACCTGTAGGGATGTCCCCGTATCGGTTAATATTCGGGAAAACTTGTCACTAACCCGTAGAATTGGAGCATAAAGCTTATTGGGTAATTAAATGTTTTAATATGTGATTGGATGCAACTGGCAAACAGACGAAATTACAACTGCAAGAGTTAGAGGAAATCCGTAAAGAAGCATATGAGAATACTCGCATATATAAAGCAAAGGCAAAGGCTTTTCATGATCAAATGATCATAAGGAAAGATTTTAAATTGGTCAAAGAGTCCTTTATCAAACACGTCATCGTCTATTTCTAGGTAAGTTGAGATCTCGTTGGATTGGTCCATTTTTAATAACTAATGTATTTCCCCATGGTGCAGTTGAAATTCAGAGTTTACCAACTTCCAAAGTGTTCACGGTCAATGGACATCGCCTAAAACAGTGTTATGAAGGAGTTGCATTGGGAAATATATGTGAAGAGAATTTGGAAGAACCGCATTATGATTGATTGGTGAAAGAGCATCAAGTCGAGCCAACGACAGAAACAAAGGCGCTGCATGGGAGGAAACCCATGTCCATTTGAATTTTGTTCCGTTATTTAATTTTTACAACTTTTTTTTCTTATTTTAGTTTAAAAGGACTGTGTATTTTAATTACATTGTTAATTGGGAAATCGATTGCATTAAAGGGCTAAAATGATAACATGGTCCTTTGAAGATTTTTTGTGTGTTATGTGGGTCATTTAGGGTAGAAATGTTATGTTTTAAAGTTGTGAAAAAAAAATTAATTTTGCTCTGCCTCGTGTGCACATGCTCGCTTAATTTCCAGCGCATGTGCACTGAGCTTGATTGGATAGTTATGCTTGTGCCTCTTGCGCACATGCTCGCTGATAGCCCAGTGCATGTACGCGAGGTAGAGTAGCACATGGATACACTGTTTCACGCGCACATGCGGGCCGAGCTTGCAGCGCATGTAGTTCGCGAAGTATTATAAAGGTCGAAACCCTTTTTCTTCACACATAACACCACTTACCCTTCCTTCTCTTTCAAATTCTTCTTAAGATCCAATTTCCCCACTCTATCTCTTCCTCAAATCGCCCAAATTCATCAATTTTACACCCAATTTTCTTCTTTTCAAGGAAAAATCAAATCAAGGTATGAATTTTTCTCTGTGTCTGCAATTTTTCCTTATGGGTTTCAATTAATTCTCAATAATGTGCATTGAGTCTTTTTGTGCTTTGATTGAATAAATCTATGGATTGTACTTTAAACGTATAATTGGAGTAATTATTGTTCGGATTGTTGATGGAGGATAGATTGCATGTTTATTTTACACACAAAAATTTCCTCTTTATCTATGCATGCCATGTGTTTGATAAATTGTCTCAATAAATAAACATGTTAAAACATACAGGACATCAATGCTCAATTAATCACATCTAGAATCTATTAAACACATGCGCTATCTGTATCACATCTACACATTATATGTTTAAAGATCAATCTTGCAATGTATATAAGCCTTAGTTTTTGCCATTATTTTTCTTGAATTTTCATGTATATTCTAAGGCTTATGATTTGAGAAATGGCCTTTTACTTAAGTGTGGGGGTGTTACAATTGTTTGTTTGGGAGTAATGATGCATGTTTATCTTTTTATAGGAAAGGGAAAAAAGGAAAAGAAAACAGCTATAGGCAAAGAAACATTGGAGAATCCTCATCATCAGGGGCTCAACAACCTAGATTAGGTGGAGGTATCAGGTTTTTAAATGCAACAACCAATAGAAATATGAAAACGATATCTCAAAATGGGTTGCAATTAAGGAAAGGGCCATACCAGTTCCATTGGCTTACTTATACAGAAATCAAGTTAACCATTCATGCAATCATGGATGAGAAATTTTTGATCTTCCCCCATTGATGCCGTTATCCCGGTGGTGCGTGAATTTTATTCTAATTTTGATCATTATAGCTCCACCAAAGTATATGTACGAGGAAAAGAAGTGGATGTCTCTACCAAAGAAATCATTAGAGTTTTGCAGGTCAATCGCATTCGTAACGATAAATTGCCCGACATTAGTAATGCCAACGTAGAGCATCAACCGATCACTAGTGTTCTTTGTGATGGGGACGTTGAATGGACTTACACGACCGATGGCACAGTGGCTTGGCATTTCAATGCTAATAAACTTAAACCAACTTGGTTTGTCTGGTTTAAGTTTCTCTGTGGCCGCCTTCTTCTGGTAAACCATCTTGCCCACGTCATTATGGAAAGGGCCAAACTTTTGTACTGCATTGCTAGAAACCATATAAGTCGGTCAGACTTAACTTAACCAACAAATCTGGTTTGTTTCTTATACACATCTGAATTAAGAAATTTAGACCAGACGAAACCAAGTGATTACGGTTCGTGTTTATTAAGCATTGGTGATCTCTTATTCGAAAGATGCAGATTGTATAAGAGACAGCTTGATTGCAATGGATGGTATACGAGACAGCTCCTATATGCACTTGATCTCTGGCCTCTACTTCACACGTAGATTAAGTTGATGATTCAGACGATGAGTCGGTACCTGCCCCACAGCAGACTCGGGAGCTTCTAGATCAAATCTTGGTCGAGCAACAGCGGATGAGTAAACATTTTGCTTCATTTATACAATACCAGTTTACCTGTCTCTTATACACACCGTGAAAGCTCGTCAGATGGCCTGAGAGTGGGGAGATTTGTCTACATTCCCACCTTTTCCACCTTTCCCGCAGATTTAGGGCTCAATGCTCCTTGAGCTGTTATTTTTTGTGTGTTGGGCCATTTTCTTTATCTGATATTTATGCTAGTTGATTTCCTAGATAATTTTCGTTGTTCTTTTATTAGACATTTTAGTAGTCACTGTTAGCTAGGTTTTTATTTTCGTTATGGTCTTTTCGTTATTTTTGGTCGTGTATTCCCTTAAAGGAGTCAGTTTTTTTTCTTGGTGATTGTAGGATTAATTTCTACACTATTCTCATTTTTCTTATTCTCTGAAGGAAATTCTTTGTTTTGTTCTGTTTTGTTTAGTATTCTTTCCGGCTTTCCTACGCGACAAGGGGATATTTATAGTGGATACTACTCCAAACACGAATTCAATCCAGAGAAGCTTTTCTTTTTCCCATTTTATGCTTTTATTTTTGCATTGAGGATAATGCGTATTTTTAAGTGTGGGGTGGGGGAGTTATTTGGATTTTTATACACATTGGTATATTTTGCTCAATTTTGCTTCAATATTTAACTTTTCCTTTGATCTGAAAACTTCTCAAAATTTTTGTGGACTAATTGACCATTTTCTAAAATTTTTGAAATTTTTTGCTTAAAATATTTTACCATTTTAGGATAATTAAAAACTGAATTTAAGAAGCATAAAGAAAGGAACTTACAAATTTATTGAAGACCAAGCTTAATTTACAAGGGAGGATGAAAAGATTATTGTAGCAGGAATACTAAAATATTACAAGTGAAGAGAGTGGAGAGAGAGAAAGAGAGAAGAAAGTTCTGAGTTCTAAAAACTCTGCCTTCCCTAACATTTGGAGGCCTCTATTTATAAGTATTAAAAACGGATTTGAAAATTTTTAATTTGATGTTTGCACAGTGATTTCGTATTTGAAATTCTTTATTTGAAGTCCACATCTGTACCGTCCGACAGAAGAGTTTTTAGATTTCATTTTTCTTCTCTTTTTTGATCTCTCTCCACTCCTGTCTCTTATACACATCAGATCTGTATGAACAAGTTTTCTTGCAACATCTGTCTGAGATTTTGCTCTGGTAATAAGATTTTCTAGCTCTTGTGTCTTCTGTTCTATGATTTCATGAATTCCCATGTATTTATCCATTTCTTCATTCATGAAAGGATCATCATCTTCATTTGTTTCATTGAAATCCATCAATGCAGCAATACCAGTTTCTAATTTCCATGAAAAAAGCCATGGGATACTGAATTTGGCTAAGAAATGTAGTAATTGTCTTCCAGGAATATCAGGATCAGAAAAATCGCTCTCAAACACTTTTTAAAATTTTTTGAATAATTTTTGAAGATCAGAAGGAAGAAAATTTTTAGGAATTCCATATGATTGGAACCATCTATAAAACCACATCGGAAGAAAGGTTTTGGTATTTAGAATTGTAGGTTCCATACGAATCCACCAAGTATGTTTAAAATCAGCAGTATTGTAAAGAAGAACATAGGTGAATGAATTTATACAATCCCAATAATTGAAATTGGAATTGGAATTATTGAAAAAGGATCTGACAGAGAACACATCTTTACAGTGTGTACTTGGCAATCATCAGTAGAAGGAACTGTTTTAATAAACATTTTAGACATTGTGAAATAATGATCTTGGATAGTGGGTCTCCATCCAGTATCACCATCTTTCTTATCAACTATTTTGGTAAGATTAGAGTACTATAAGAGACATAGTTATTGGTTTATTAGGAGTATCATTTGCTGTAATGAGAAAGAAAGAACCATAATTTTTTGAAAAATATTTATTTACAATTTGAAATATATTTTGATTTATTTCATTTAATTCAATGAAAGCAATATGACCTTTCCCAATCTTTTACTTCTTGATCTGGTTTTTTATTAGAATTCATTTTGCCTTATTTTTATTTTTTCTAAAAAATGGTTTGTAGGGTTTTTTAAATTTATTTTTCCTTTTATTTTTTGTAATTCTTTTTAGATGTGTATAAGAATGTGAGGGCTGGAATAGAAAATTGATCACAAAAATCTCCTAATTCAGTTCTTTGTTTATATTTTTTAATTTGAGCTTTTAATTTAATATCATTGAATAATTTTATTCCTTCTTCTGTACAGACAGATAGAATATCTCCATATGTTAAATTTTCATAAAGAATATTATATCCATCATGCATTGTTTTTAAAACATTTGTTATTCTTTCAGCAAAAAGAGTTGGTAATCCATTTATAAATTTTTCTTTCCAAAAATTTGAAGAAGCATCAGATCTATGTAAAAGTCTTCCTAAGAAAACATCTTTATACCATCTAAAATGGGATAAAGTAGGACATTTTAAATTCGTTAATAATTCTCTATGAACATTATTAGAATTTGCAATATTTCCAATAAAATGTTTAACAATATTTATTATTAAAGTAAAGGCATCGATTCATAGTTTGAATTTGACCTTCTATTTTAATTTTAGTATGGTTTACTATTTCATTTTTCGAGTTTCGTGAGATAATTATCCCACCAACCTCTAAGGATTCAGAAAATCCTTCAATAACAATTTTGTGACATTTGGCTCAGAAGTTCTTTTTGTTTCAAAATATTTATATACATAAGCATGTTATGTAAAGTTTTTTGTATTGCAGCATTACTATGAGCATCAATACACCACTCATATATTGTTCCAGAATTATAAGAATTTGCCATTATTTGTGGATCTTCATAACTTAAATCAATAGGAGTAGGTCTTTGATAATAGTTATAAGTTTGGTGATATAGAGGTTTAAATTGTGTTGTATTTTCTTTGAATCTATTTTTTCTTTTTATAGCAAAAATATTTTCTTCTGGAATATTTAAATTTTTAAACATTTCGAAATGTTTGTAACCACCCCACACTTAAAAATACGCATTATTCCTCTTATGATTTTCATAAAAGCATAAAATGGGATCAATAAAAACATCAGAAGGTAAATTTTCTCTAGGTGTTATTGAACAAATATGATCATTAGAAGTAGGAATTGGTTTAATATTAATAGGAGTATTTATATAAGGGGAAGAATAATAATGTAATTTTTCTTCAATTCTATTTAATTGTTTAGAAATTGTTCCTAAGTTAAGATTTGAAAAATTATTTTGTTGGATAATCTTAGTCATATCAGGTTTAGAACTATCAGCATAAGGAAAAGCCTCAGTTTGATTTGCTTCTGATCCTATTTTAAGAGTTCTTGCAGGGGGGTGTATGGACTTTATAATATTATCATCATTTAAATACCAATTTTGATAAGTTTCTATTCTAAAATAGAAATATCAAAATTTTTATCTAGCATTATATTCATTTCTAAACCATGGTATAAAATTTATATAAACCATAGAGGTTTTAATAAATTTATAATAATTTTTATTAATTTCCTTTAATTATGTTATATTATAAAGTGAAGAAAACCATTTTCTGAAAAAATAAAAATAAGGCAAAAATGAATTCTAATAAAAAACCAGATCAAGAAGTATTTCTTTTAAAATAAGACAATTAATAATCTGTGTATATAATTTCCAGATGTGTGGAAAGAAAGGACATTATGCTAATAAATGTACAACTAAAATAAATTTAATAGAAAAAATTGGAGATTTACAAATAGATGAAGAAATTAAAGAACAAATTATTAATCATCTAAATTTTAATGATAGTAATTCTGAAGAAAATTATGAAGATAATACTTCTTGAACAAGTACTGATGATTTAGAAAAAATAAAGGATCAGTAAAAATTCTCCTATTTCAATGAAACAATAGCTGAAGCTCATGATTTAAATCTTACAAGCATTTTTACTTTAACAGATAATCAAAAATTTATTTTAGACCTAATAGATGAAATAGAAAATCCTGATAAAAAAAGGTTATACATTGAAAGATATTTAGCTTTACATAATGTTATAAAGAAAAATGAAGAAAAAATAGAATATGTTCCCCCAAGAATTAAAGAACAATTAGAAATTAAAAATACCAGTTTTTCTATGAAAGATGTTTTTAATCATATTCAAAATACTTCTAATAAACCAATAACTATTCAAATTTTAAAACAAGAAATAAATGAATTAAAACAAGAAATTAAAGAAATAAATACTCTTAAACAAAGTTTTGAAAATTTAAAAGAAAGAGTCATTAATTTAGAAGAACTTTCTTTAGTTGAAGAATTAAGAAAAATAAAATTAGAAACAAATAATACAGAAGACAAATCTTCTGATTTAGGAGAATTTTTAAGTTATGATATTAATACTATGTATATATCTCAAAAACAATACATTTATGTTTCAATTGTTATAAACTGATACTTATGCCTTTAAATCAATTGCTATGGTAGATGGAGGTGCTGACTTAAATTGTATTAGAGAAGGATTAGTTCCCTCTCAATATTTGAAAAAACTACAGCTTCCTTAACAGCAGCTGAAGGATCAAAAATCCATATTGAACATAAAATCACTAATGTCTAGGTTTTTTCAAAAGAAGGAAATTTTGTTAAAATGCCTTTTATATTAACAAAAAATGTTGGATTTCATTTAACTCCTTTTTTATGTCAAATGTATCCTTACTATTGTGATGGAAAAATAATATGTAATAAAGATAAAGAATTAACTTTTGATTTTGCTACTACAGAAAAAATTTCTGATTTAAACTCTTTAGACTATAATATTAAATTAAAACAAAATCAAATTAATTATCTACATAAAGAAATATTTAATTTAAGAATAGAAAATCCATTAAACTCTCCTAAAATAAAAGAAAAAATTACTCAAATAAACAAGCAAATTATTTCTGAAGTTTGAACGTGATGTTCCTAACGCTTTTTAGAACAGAAAACAACATATTATAGAATTACCTTATGAAACAAATTTTGTGGAGAAAAATATACCAACTAAAGCTAGACCTTGTCAAATGAACAAGGATATGGTTGAATTTTGAAAAAAGAAATTAATGATTTATTAGAAATTGGAGAAAAATCAATTAAGAAAATTCTCCTTGGAGTTGTCTTGCTTGAATAAAAATAAAAATTCAGAAATAGAAAGAGGGATTCCTAGATTAGTTATTAATTATAAACCACTTAACAAAGTTTTAAAATCTAAGGTATCCCATTCCAAATAAAAAAGATCTATTAAACAGAACTGTTGGATCAAATATATATTCTAAATTTGATTTAATAATGGCTGTTTTTGGCAAATTCAAATAGTGAAAAGGATAGATATAAAGCGCTTTGGACTGTTGACAAGGTCTACATTTAGTATGGCAATTCTTATCCCAACGTGGTCTTAAAAATGCTAGAAGTGAATTTCAAAATGTCTCTTAACAATGAAATCTTTTGTGTATTCTTATATTATTACTATATATGCAATATATTAATAATCTTCATTCCATAGAATTTAAACATTTTAAACATTTAAATATTTTCATTAAAATAGCCAAGAAAAATGGTATCATTATTTCTGCTAAAAAGATCAAATTATTCCAACATAAAATCAGATTTCTTGGATTTGAAATAGAAAACAGACAAATTATTCCTATTTCAAGAAGTATTGAATTTGCAAATAAATTTCCAGATGAAATAAAAAGATAAAAAAAAATTACAAAGATTTTTAGGAAGTTTAAATTATATTGCTGAATATTATAAAAATATTGCACAAGATAGTAAACCCTTATATGAAAGATTAAAAAAGAATCCTCCTGCTTGGACACAAATTCATACTGATGCTGTTAAGAAAATTAAAGAAAATTTCAAATATTTGCCTTATTTATCTTTAGCATGTGTATAAATGGTACAAAATTCTAGAAACAGATGCTTCTAATATAGGATACCTGGTGAATATTAAAACAAATTAATCCTCAAAATAATTTTTAGGATTAATTAAGATAAGATCTGGACTTTGGAAAAGTTCACTTTAAATTATTCTACAATTAAAAAAGAAATTTTATCCATTGTTCTTTGTATTTCTAAATTTCAAGAAAATTTATTAAATCAAAATTTTCTTTTAAGAATAGATTGAAGTACTGCAAAATATGTATCAGAACAAGATATCAAAAATATTGCTTCTAAACAAATTTTTGCTAGATGGCAGTCTATATTATCTGTATTCGATTTAGATATTGAATATATTAAAGGTGATTCTAATTCTTTACCTGATTTTCTTACCTGAGAATTTTTACAAAATACCTTGAGTCTTGCAGATGGAATTTCCAAGACAACTTATGCCCCATGAAACTGGTTCATCCAATAAAATTAATAAAAGAGGACGAGAATTAAAATTAAAATATTTAGAAAAAATTCCTATATTAGATTATAGAAATTTAGAATTCCTCCTACAAAAATTTATATAACCAGAATTATAAGACATATAAAATTAATCTAATTATAAGATGCATTGGAAAGCTAAGACATAGAGCAACAACTTTCTTGTTTTACACTTTTTCCAATTCCAAAAGCATCAAGGTGAAAATCGAAGTGGAAGGCGAAGCACATGAACAATGCCAGCGCACATGCGCTGCGTCCGGAAGCAGAATTGCCAGATTATGTTCAGGCGCACATGCACCCAAAATAGGCAGCACATGTGCTCCTGAAACATCAGAATGGCGTATTTTTGAGATTTTGGCAGATTTTTTAGTCCGGTTGGACATTTTTTCAATAAATTTCACGTTCTTATCCGTAGACCTTAATTGTAACCCTAAGTACTCATTATAAATACCCCATTTAGGAGACAGATTTCAAGCATTGACACTTTATTTTCTAGTTTCATCTTGGGTTTTCAGCATGTAGAAAATTATTGTTCATTCCTTCATGGAACTTTCTGCCTAAACATTAATGTTGGTCGAGCGAGAGCTGAAGCCATAGTCAATTCTACTACGTTGTGACACTTCTTGTGCTTGAATTTGTTCAATTTTAAAGCAAGTATTGGTTATTTTTTTGTGATTAATTTTAAGATTGTTCTTTTTAACTTATACACATTTAATTATGTTATTAGAATGAATCTAATGCTAGATTGTTTTAACAGCGTAGCTTAATTCAATTTATACACATCTAGATTTGATAAGAGACAATTAGTGTTATTGAATTTAGAGAAAATAATCATCTAATTGGCATAATTGCGTGTGTTTATATTTTATTAGTCTAATTGTTCTTTTTGATTTTAATGCTCCTATTAATTGGTCTTTGGCACGTGTCTGGATTAAATTAATGGTTAAGATTGATTGGATCGTGTGTTGAAAATTATCCAACTTTAGAAAGAAACAAGAATCAACTTTGAATTGGAATTCGGGTTAATTCTTCAATTAGTGCTTGATATAGAATTGAATTGTTTTGTGTGTCATGGATCTAGTGACTAGTAAAATTGCCATGGTGGATATGACCGAAACCAAGATTTTTCTTAATTGATTTTTCTCCAATTTATTTTATTGTCTTAGTGTTTAGTTTAAACGTGTTCAAGAAACCCCCTCCTTTAATGTAGCACAAGAATAACTCCGTTCTCTGTGGGACGAACATGACCCACCACTACTACAATATTATTGAGAGTTGTTAATTTGGGGTGCCTATGACAACTTAGTTCACCAGTTTGCATAAGGAATGTTCTTCTAATTTATGAATAATTGGTATTTGATATTAATTTTAAGTACGTTTCACTTCTTTTCATTGGTTATGGCCGTTTCTTAGAATTTTTTTTTATTAATATTAATATATTTGCTGCTAGAAATAAGGCGAGTACAAGATTTTGGCATGTACCCATGCTATTTCTCCGAAATACGCCATTAGAATAGCAGTAAGGCGAGTAAGGGATTGCGACATGTATCCATGTTTTTCTCCGAATATAGAATATTAGAAGTTACTTTAGATTTATTATACCAATGAAAATTGAGTATCCCCAACCCTGTCTACTTAGCATTGATCTCGTATTACTTATTTCTTATTAGAGGTATATTCCAAATTTGTGTAACATTTGCATTTAAGTAGATTTCTAATGAACTTCTATTATCAAGCAACCTTGTCGGGATAATTGACTTACTTTACAATATTTGTGATTTGACAAGAAATGATGTTTTAAATGGATGAAACTGAAACGTTTTGGAATTCTTCTTGAGAATACTTATTCTTGGTGTAGTAAATGAAGGTGCTTTTTTTTTGAAAATTCAAAAACTTGGGTTGACTCATTTAAGTACTTCACTTATCATATAGTATTAAATGTTCTATGAGAGATTTCTTAGTTGTTCTAAGTACACCATTTGCTCATCAGGTGTTTAGTCAACTTTTGTGATGTTGTTGTGTTTAGTTGTTAGTAGGGTTCTTTCTACTTTTTGTTTTGCTTGAGACTAGCAAAACACTAAGTTTGGGGGTGTAATAGAACTCTAGTAGACTAGTGTCTTTTTACTCCAAATCATGGCATTTTATTAGTTTAAATTATGAAATTTGGATAATTAATTGAAGAATTTAGTTAATTTTCATATTTTATATTTTTATTTTAGGTATTGTTAAATGTGATAAGCTTTGTTTAGAATTTTAGTTAAATTGATCACTTAATTGGTTTAATATTATGCAGGTTTAAATTAGAAGTTGGAAGGTGGAATGAAAAAAGTACGAGGGCCAAATTGCAAATTCCAAGAAGAATTGAAGACATGTTGAGATTTGGAGTGTCTCGACATCATTTATTCCATGTCACTACATGGAGGCAGAATTTAGTATATATAGTTATGCGTCCATGTTGCGACATCAAACAATCCATGCCGCGACATGGAAACACGTTTTAGCAAACTAGTATTGGCATCCTTATAATTTTTCAGCAGCCAATTCCTAGTCTTGTCTTGTGTGGTGCTCTACTATTTAATGTAATAGAGACATATAATAGTACACTCATGGTTTAGGGTATAGTTAGTAGTTTAGGTTAGATTAGAATAGAATAGCAAGTCTTGACTCTCAAGTTTTTTTAATAGAGACTATTTAATGGGCTACATTATTGTAGCTCTTATCTGATGTTGGCTGAAGCTAGGCACTATTCTAAGCTCAGGAGCGCCCAACTGTGTGTCGTTTTACCATTTTGGTCCATTTTTGGATCGTTTCTCATTTGTAGCTCAAATATTTTTTCATAAACTTCCTCCAAACATAATTTAAGAACACACAAAATAGCAAATTAACTTATGTTAGCCTAGAGAAAATTTATTAAAATTTAAAGTTAAAGTACAAAAATTAAAATATTACAGTTAGAAACTACGTTGCCTCCCACACAGCGAATTGTTTAGCGTACACAACTAGATGTTACTGCTCTTTCATGCTATTGAACTTTGAAGCTCCATTGGGGATTGCCTTAAGTTTTTCACATTCAAAAATGATTGTATGAAAATGCCCCTACTTCCCTCGTAAGTTAAGTGTAATCGAGTTGTTTCTTGCTCTTAGGATAACTTGTTCCTGGTTCGCATAAATTAATGTTTTTAAAGGACTGTAGCAATGGCCTTCGAAATGTGATGGATATATCTTCCTCGTCTTCTTTATCCATTTTAAAATAATTAAAACAACTGGGAAGTTCAGTTTCCCTACTTTACGAGTACATTATGTAATTCTCCAATTGGTCTACAATACTTATGTCAGCTAATTAGATAGTGTGGTTGCTTTCTTTGAGGTCTGTCAATCCTATTCTCCTACAAAGAGGTAAAGGCATTAAATTCATAACTGCTTCTAAATCATATAAAGCTCAATAAACAAATATATCACCAATGAGGCGAGGTATATTGAAACTCCTTGGATCATTCTTCTTTTTTTTAGGTAGTATGCTTAGGAGTTGTCTATCACAAATTTTGTAACTTTTAGTATCTCTTCATTGTCCCATTGCTTTTTTGTTGGCATACTCCTTAGCATCTTTATAATCCTCCAGCGCAATGTTCAGTACCTACATTATCTGAATATGTATTCACGATATTAGAATAAGTTTTACCCTTTTGTCTCTCAAGTCTCAAACAAATGGGTGGAGATGGAGCAAAATCTTTTTTGAATGTTCTTGATAATCCCTTGGCATTTAAGGCAAACCTCTATCCCTTGATTGCGGTTGTAGGGCCTATAAGATTCAGGTTGCTTTCCTGCACAGATTCTACATCGTTTGTGTATAAGAGACAGCGAATTAGCCTTAAGCAATTTCTGTCAGGTATTGAGCTGATGATGCTTTCTTCTACCTATTTTTATACCTCTTTTAACATCACTTTTTTCCTCTCTGGAGTCAAGATTTCAAGCTTTTGTACGATAGGTTTAACTACAATAACTGCAAAATGCTTATCATCTTGGTTAGACAAATTCATAGCTTTAAAAACAAGAAAATTTTCCTCCACATTGTTCAATCTCATGGTGAGTTCACTTTTTTTCACGTCAATGAGAGTTCTACCTGAAGGTAAGAAAGGTTGATGAAGGACTGTAGGAATGTTTTCCTCCTAATAAAGAATTATAAGGTCAGTAGGAAAAGTAAGCTTATCCCACTTTTACCAAGACATCCTCAATAATGCCTCGTAGATGAGCTAGAGTCTTGTCGGACCCTTGGAGATTCCATTTGTCGACATTGCTTCTCATATCCCAAGTTTCTCAAAAATAGATAAGGGCTATCATGCATGGGATGGTGAAGCTATCGGGATCCTTAAGCTTTGGCTTTAACTTTAGTTGGAGAATTATGCTGCACTCCTCGGTTGGTGCTATTGTTTCAAATTTGTGATCCTTCCTTTCTAGATAACAATTCCTTCTTTAACTTGACATAACTAGGCATATTATCTAATGCCTATGCAAAAGGAATGTTTATACGTAATTTCTTAAAAAATTCTAAAAATTTTAAAATTGCCACTTCAATGGGATCCTTTATCCTGGTAGAGGCAAAAATTACCAAACAACGGAGTGTCTTTGATACATTATTCTAAACCCAACAGTCAGATTTTTGTTTTAACTTTTGTGGATAAGGTACTGGAGAGAGGGGTGGCTTGATTTGGTACACTCTAGGTTGTTCTTCCTCACGTTTCTCCTCATCAACCGTTACCAGCTATCGTGCTCCCTTACTTTCTCTTGTTAGTTATTGGCCACCAATTCCTAGACTTTTAATAACTCTAGGAAACTAGAGTTACATGTACCATAAACTTGATGGTTTAGTTACTAGTTTCGAACATTTTTAGTGTTTTCGTGTGTGTTTTTTTTATTTTGCTTTTTTGTGCTAGAATGTGTTTGTATGTGTTTATTAAGTGTTTTATTACTTATATGGGTGTTAATTAGCATATTTTATTACGCTTATGCATTTGGAGTTGAGTCGTGTCTTTGACTTTACTTCGTTGGGGTTAGGTTTTCGTTCATCTTTGTTTGCCTTTCCTTTTTTGGCCTATATTGTGAGAATTTTATTTATTTATTTAGCTGTTATTTTAAGTGTTTATATAGATAATAATATTCTCCTCTGTGTTTGGGTCACATAAAAAAAAATAGAGCATCAATCAGACATCGGATGAAGATTTTCAAAGAAAAACCTCCACTGGTTGGGACATCACGTCCATGTCACAACACAGATTTTTCCATGTCCCAACCTAATAGGCGGCTGTCGCAAAAATGACTTTTTTCGAGGCTGATTTTTGTTGCACAATTCTTCCACTACTGCAACATTATATATACCCCTTTTAAGCCTCATTTGAGGTATAACTTCACCAGTAGGAGTAGGCTAGATTAGAGATTAATTTTCTTCCTTCTTCGCTCAATTTGGGGAGGGTATTCTTAGATTGGAGCAGATTAGGATTTCTATTTCTTGTAAGTTTAATTTTACAGTTGAAGATTAAATCAATGTGTAGGGGGAGGCAGTACTTTGTTTCTATTTAACTCCTTTAGTTAATCTTTAATTTCATGTTTCTTTAGTTTAATTAGTCTAATTACTTTCATCTAATTGCTACCTTTACATTTTTGCTTAGAGTAACTGATAGAGTAATTTATGGGTTTTCTTAATATATGCCTTCTTAGTGGAAATTTTTAGTTTATATTAGACAAATTATTTTATGGGATTTTCATTTAATTACTTTCTTTGCTTGCTTCCTTAGCTTAATTGGTATATTAGTTAATGGGTTTTCCTTAGTTGTGCTTTCTTAGTGTTAATTTGTACTTCAGGTTAGTTAATCACTTTCTAAAAGTGCTTTCTTTTTATATGCTTTCATAGAATAGTTTATGGGCTTTCGTTAATTATGATTCTTAGTGGTAATTAGTAGTTTAGATTAGTTAATTGCTTCTGTAAGTTATTTTTCCCTTTTAATTGCTTCTAAAAAATGACTTCTTTTTACATGCTTCCATTTTATTTGCCTTCTTAAACAAGTTTTCTTAGTGTTAATCTTCGCTTTAATACAACTAATAGCCTTTAAATTGCTTTCTTAGTTCTTTAACTATAGTTTTTGTCAAATTTCTACATTAAATCAACCGTTTCAACTTGTAATCTAACCAAATAATTGGTAATTATCAACCAATCCTTGAGGATACGATCCCTACTTCCCTTTACTGCTAGTTGACAACCGTATACTTCCGAGAATGCCACCTAGTTAGTAGTAGGATTTAGTTGTGTTATAAATTTATAGCTAGGTGTGTAAGGCATCACCTTTGCGGAGAGTAACTGTAATTTATAACAAGGTAGGTAAGGCATCACCTTTGCGAGAGTAACTACTTTGCATTACCCCTTACAATCATTCTTCAGGTTAACCTCCGTATCACATGGTAAATAACTCTTGGGGCTATAATTTATTGTAGTTGTAAGTTGCCCTATTTAGGCCTAAAGAACTCTAGGGGCCATAATTTATTGTACTTGCAAGTTGCCCTATTTAGGCCTCCAAGTTTCTTATTGATGTAGTATGGATTTGAAGTATGGCGTTCTGATTTTGAAGCATTGCATCAGTTTTGGCAATATATTGCTGCAAAAGGCCCTACATGCTATCACCTTTTTTCTAAGACTAGACAAATTGCCTATTTACCCTCTAAATCCAGTTGGCATTGCTGGTCATGTTGAACAGCTGGCACTATCCTATTGGTTGTTGTTCGAAGAGAAATTGGGGTGAATGATAACTCTAGTAAACTAGAGTTATTTTACTCTAAATTATGGTATTTTGATAGTTTAAATTCCAAACATGGTTAATTAATTGAAGATTTTAGTTATTTTCTTTCATATGTGTTTATATTTTTGTTATTGGTAAATATGATAAGTTTTCGTTAAAGTTTTAGCTAAATTAATTGCTTAATTGGGTTTATATTATGTAGGTCTAAATTAGAGGTTGGAAGTTGAAATAAGCAAAGTACAAGGACCAAAATGCAATTACCGAAGAAATGAGGTTTTGCTGAATAGAGAGTCTAGATCTTGATCTAGACTATTTCGGATCGTGATTTGGACTCGAAAATATGCCAATGTATTTTGCAGTCCATGTCGCGATCTCATTTCTTCCAGATTCGCAACACGGATTCGCCTTTAGAAGAAATAGTAATGGCAATTCTGTAATATTCTAGCAACCAATTTTTGGTTTAGCCTTGTGTAATACTCCATTATTTAAGCTACATTAAATTTGTAGTAGAGAAGCAACTAGGTAATATGTAAGTAGTGTAGTTACTAATTTTAGTTAGTTTAGGATAGGTTAGAATACGTTAACTGTCAAGTTACATTTTAATACAAAGTTCTCTTTAATTATCCTTTAGATTTAGTCTTCCTTGCAAGTTTAAATTTTGGTTACGTAGTTGTAGTGGGTTAACCATTAGCTTCAAGTAGATAAATTTTTTACTTGCTTTCTAGTTTAAATTAGTGAAAATCTCTTTGCTTTCATTTCAAACTTTCATATAGAAATTAGGGTTCTTGTTCATTTAATGTTTTTTAGATAAGAATTCTCAATTCCTAGCATTATTTTCTCGATAATTTTTAGTGGGCTTTCTTTGTTATTATCAAAAATCAAAAAATATTTCTTAGATTTTAAGTTTAACTCTTCCAAATTCCAGTTTAGAAATGGTGGTTTCTAGCTTTATAATGTCTTTTATAGTCTTTCTACTGGGTTACTTACTTGCTCTTTAATTTTAGACTAGGTTACTTAGTTTGGAGTAGAATTAAGTGTTTTTCTTTACTTGCCTTTATTGCAATAGATTAATTAGTTTCTCAATTTCATAGTTGCTTAGTTTCATTTACTTGCTTTCATTCATAATTTAGTTTAATTTTAGATTTCAATTGATTTAGTTTAATTATGATTCTAATTAATGTAGTTTCATCTCTTATTATTTGAATTTGCTTAACTATACAAGGATTCAAAAATCTCAGTACTTCCTTTCCAAATAATTTTCGTGGGAACGACACTGATCATCCTATACTACAACCAACTCCATATACTTGCAGAAGTGAGGTAGAGTGTAGTGATTTTGTGAGGATTTTTATTACTTGCAATGAGTACCCATTTAATTTGACCTCTACCTAGGGCTTGACAAGAATTTTCGGTGCCGTTGCTCGGAATTGTCCTTGGTATTTGGCAATATTGGGCGCTTTACGGATTGTGTAGGTTAAATACTTTAGTTTAATTTACTTGTTAATTTTTGTTTATTCGTTTATGTTGGTTGTTTGTCTTGTGTAATTGTCTCGGCACTTGCTTTGGATTTTGTAGTACATGGTAAGAAGAGATAAAGGGCCGTTTATTTGCTTGGACATGGAAAGGGAAAAAGAGTAAAGGGAAATCCGGAAGTTTAGAAGAATACAACAAGAGCAAGAAAGAATTGAAATGGCAAATGCTAATCAAAATCGAAGGAATTTAAACGTGGAGAACGTTGAAGAAGAGGTTTCTGGAAATAATGAAATAGGTGGTTACAAAAATGGGAATGGCATGATTGGGAATGGAAGACCGTTAAGCGAATCTACCCTACCAAGCTTTGACGGGAAAAATTTTGGCATTGCATTGATGCCCGTGCAGGATAAAAATTTTGAAATTAGCTAGTAGAAGTAGCAGTAGTTAGATTAGAGATTAATTTTCTTCCTTCTTCGCTCAATTTGGGGAAGGTATTCTTAGATTGGAGCAGATTAGGATTTCTATTTCTTGTAAGTTTAATTTTACAGTTGAAGATTAAATCTTTTTAGGGCGAAGTACTTTGTTTAAGTTTAAACTCCTTTAGTTAATCTTTAATTTCATGTACTTCTTTAGTTTAATTAGTCTAATTACTTTCATCTAATTGCTACCTTTACATTTTTGCTTAGAGTAAAGAGATAGATTAATTTATGGGTTTTCTTAAAGACATGCCTTCTTAGTGGAAATTTTTAGTTTATATTAGACAAATTAACACAGTATGGGCATTTTCATTTAATTGCTTTCTTTGCTTGCTTCCTTAGCTTAATTGGTATATTAGTTAATGGGTTTTCCTTAGTTGTGCTTTCTTAGTGTTAATTTGTACTTCAGGTTAGTTAATCGCTTTCTAAAAGTGCTTTCTTTTTATATGCTTTCGTAGAATAGTTTATGGGCTTTCTTGCTTTAATTAGATTCTTATAAATTAGTAGGCTAACTAGTTAATTGCTTCTTTAAGTTAGGATTCCCTTTTAATTGCTTTTAAAAAATGACTTCTTTTTACATGCTTCCATTTTACATGCCTTCTCAAAACAAGTTTTCTTAGTGTTAATCTTCGCTTTAATACAACTAATAGCCTTTAAATTGCTTTCTTAGTTCTTTAACTATAGTTTTTGTCAAATTTCTGCATTAAATCAATCGTTTCAACTTGTAATCTAACCAAATAATTGGTAATTATCGACCAATCCTTGAGGATACGATCCCTACTTCCCTTTACTACTAGTTGACAACCGTATACTTGCGGGATGCCACCTAGTTAGTAGTAGGATTTAGTTGTGTTATAAATTTATAGCTAGGTGTGTAAGGCAACACCTTTGCGGAGAGTAACTGCAATTTATAACAAGGTAGGTAAGTCATCACCTTTGCAGAGAGTAACTACTTTACATTACCCCTTACAATCTTTACAGCACTTGGATTCAGGTTAACCTCCGTATCACATGGTAAAGAACTCTAGGGGCTATAATTTATTGTACTTGCAAGTTGCCCTATTTAGGCCTAAAGAACTCTGGGGACTATAATTTATTGTACTTGCAAGTTGCCCTATTTAGGCCTCCAAGTTTCTTACTGATGTAGTATGGATTTGAAGTATGGCGTTCTGATTTTGAAGCATTGCATCAGTTTTGGCCATATATTGCTGCAAAAGGTCCTACATGCTATCCCTTTTTTCTAAGACTAGACAAATTGCCTATTTTACCCTCTAATTGTCAAAATTCTACATTAAATCAACCGTTTCAACTTGTAATCTAACCAAATAATTGGTAATTATTAACCAATCCTTGAGGATACGATCCCTACTTCCCTTAAATACTAGTTGACAACCGTATACTTGCGGGATGCCACCTAGTTAGTATAGGATTTAGTTGTGTTATAAATTTATAGCTAGGTGTGTAAGGCATCACCTTTGCGGATAGTAACTGTAATAGATACAGATTATAACAAGGTAGGTAAGGCATGACCTTTGCAGAGAGTAACTACTTTGCATTACCCCTTACAATCATGCTTCAGGTTAACCTCCGTATCACATGGTAAAGAACTCTAGGGGCTATAATTTATTGTACTTGCAAGTTGCCCTATTTAGGCCTAAAGAACTCTAGGGGCCATAATTTATTATCCTTGCAAGTTGCCCTATTTAGGCCTCCAAGTTTCTTATTGATGTAGTATGGATTTGAAGTATGGCGTTCTGATTTTGAAGCATTGCATCAGTTTTGGCCATATATTGCTGCAAAAGGCCCTACATGCTATCTCTTTCTTCCTAAGACTAGACAAATTGCCTATTTTACCCTCTAAATCCATGTGGCATTGCTGGTCCAGTTGAACAGCTGGCACTATCCTATTGGTTGTTGTTCGAAGAGAAATTGGGGTGAATGATAACTCTAGTAAACTAGAGTTATTTTACTCTAAATTATGGCATTTTGATAGTTTAAATTCCAAACATTCTCTGGTTAATTAATTGAAGATTTTAGTTATTTTCTTTCATATGTGTTTATATTTTCTTTCAAAAATAAGTTTTCCTTAAAATTTTAGCGAAATTAATTGCTTAATTGGGTTTATATTATGTAGGTCTAAATTAGAGGTTGGAAGCTGTACAAGGACCAAAATGCAATTACCGAAGAAATGAGGTTTTGCTGAACAACAAGTGAAGAGTAAGGAAGAAGCTCTCTTACAAAATCACAACCAAAGTAACCATATTGCTTTGGCTCATGCACAATCTACTCATATGCGGTGTCTTACGGAAGAAGAGACCTTTCAGCAGCAAAAAGCAGGGATGAAATGGCTGAAAGAGGGGGATCAAAGCTCAAAATTCTTCCATTCTACCATTCTTGCCAAAAGATAGCGATTGCGTATCTCTAGAATCAAAGTAGATGGGAACTGGACTGAAAATACACAGCTCATTGAAGAGGCCGGCATTAACTTCTTTAAGGAACTCTTGGCCGCTAACGGAATCCTGCGCCCTTAGACCTATCACTTCTTGACCACCTTAAGGGCAAAGTCTCGGTAGAGGATAATCAGCAATTATTATCCGAGCTCTCAACGAAGGAACTAAAAGATGCAGTGGTTTCTCTCAACCCGACCAGTGCAGCGGGCATTGATGGCTACAACGGGACTTTCTTTTCCACTTGCTGGGACATTATTCAACATGATCTTTTCCTTGTAGTGAGCGATTTTCTCAAAGGTTCAAAGTTGCCTCGTATGTTCACTAGTACCCTTATTGCACTAATTCCAAAAGTAGCCAACCCCAACTCCTTTAGTGAATTTTGGTCCATTAGTTTGTGCACTTTTTTCGATAAAATTTGCACAAAAATCTTGGCTAGCCATCTTTCACCTATTCTGCCCAAGCTCATTTCTCCCGAACAAGCGGCATACGTCCGAGAAAGAGACATTGCGGACAACATCCTTCTTGTCCAAGTGCTGGTTGATTCTATAGACCGGAAAACAAGGAGAGGGAGATAAGATTGTAAAACTTGACCTTACCAAAGCTTTTAACCGGCTTTCTTGGCCTTTCCTCTATGCAATACTGCAGAAGTTTGGACTTGCTGACCACTGGATCTCTCTTATGCAGCATATATTGAAGGACTGTTGGTTTTCTATACTCATAAATGGAGCTCCCAAGGGTTTTTTTAAGTCATCCAGAGGCGTTCGCCAGGGTGACCCCATATCACCTTTGCTATTCATCTTAATGCTTGAAACATTTTCCCAAGAATTGAAGTATCATTTTCAAACAGACCAAATATCGCATTATTCTCTCCCGAAAAAGTGCCCTACCATCTCTCACTTGGCTTTTGCAGATGATGTTGTAATCTTCACAGAAGGAGAGGTCAAGTCCATCCGAAGTCTCATGAACTTTATTTCGAGGTTCGAGTTCTCCTCCGGGCAGTTCTTTAACAAGTCCAAGTGCTCCTTCTACGTATCCAAAGAGGTAGCTCCACCCAGAGTTCGATTGATTCAGCAAAGACTGGCTTTGTTCACAAATCCCTTCCCTTCACCTATTTGGGGTGTCCCATTCAATAGGCCAAAAGAAGACATAATATCTTCCAGCCACCAATAGAAAAAGTGGCAGCCCGAATCTGTGGCTGGCAGACGCTATTTCTTTCACCCGGAGGACGACTGTTTCTCATCAAGCACGTCCTAAGTAGCATCCCAATTTATTTATTGTCAGTTCTTTTACCTCCAAAATCAGTGCTTAAAGAGTTGGAACGACAATTTGCTAATTTCTTTTGGGGTTGCTCGGAAGGGGTGCTAAAGCAACGTTGGATCTCATGGTTAACAGTATGCCAGCCCACACAATCAAATGGTCTGGGGGTTTCCTTACTGGAGGAGGTGGTTCGTGGCTTTGGCATCAAACTTGGGTGGAAATTCCGGAAAACCAATTCTTTGTGGTACTCTTTTCTTCACAATAGCTACCTTAAAGTGAGCATCCCACGTTAGTCTCGGCATCACCAGTGATTCGTATAATTGGAAGAGAATGTTGCAAGCTCATGACGATGTAGAAAAGTGGCTATTATTTCTCCCACGGAAGGCAGATTACTCCTTTTGGTTCGACCCATGGACTGAACATGGGCCTTTATCCCACATGGTTGAACAAGTATATGATGAACATCTTAAAGTTTCACACATTGGAGGTCACAATGGCTGGAATCTTTCCCCCCTGGATGAGAAATACTCTAATGCAGAGTTACAAAACATCGCAGCAGTTCTCAGTACAAGACCATGCCTTCAAACTGATGAACCGGACCTCATTGTTTGGACCCTCACACCTAAAGGTTCTTTCTCACTCTTATACACGTACCTCACCAAGGCACGTATACTCTCTCGGCAAATGATTTGGGACAAGAGACTTCAGTTGAAGATCTCCATTTTCATGTGGAAATTGCTGAATAAACGGCTGCCGTTAGATGAAACCTTACAAAAAATTGGCTTCTCGTTGGCCTCTAAGTGCTGGTTTTGCTGTCATGAAGAATCCTTGGACACATATAAATCACATTTTTGTGGAATGTGAAATATCACGCCAAATTTGGTAATTCTTTGAAGACTGGCTGGAGTTACCTATTACTCCATCTACGACCATCTTGGAAAAGTTAAATTCATGGTGGTGGGCTGCAACACCTTCTTCCGCAATTGGAGTGGTCCATAAAATACTTCCTTGCGTCATCTGTTGGTTCTTATGGAAAGCTAGGAACAAGGCGGTTTTGGATGGCAACACAAGTAGTGCAACAAGGATTACTGGGGACATCAACTCTTATTTAGTAAATATCTCCTCAACTCATCCCTTTAAAAAGGTAATCACAGCCGATGACTTGCTACTGTAATGGGGCATTTGTAACCAACTAATCCAAATCTAGATGTGTATCTTAGACAGCAAGTGGGACTGCCCACCATACGGATGCCTCAAATTGAATGTGGATGGTGCTTCTAAAGGAAACCCAGGAATGGCAGCTGGTGGTGGCATCCAAAGGGATCACAACGGACAATGCATCAGAAGGCATTTTCTAATGGTTACCAACAACAAACAGAAATACAAGCTGAGGCATTGGCTTTAGTAGATGGACTTCAGATGTTCAGTCGATTGCATGTGCACTCACTGGTAGTTGAGATTGATTCCCTTGTGCTAGTTAACACTTTGGTGGGCTAATCGGCACCGATTTGGAGTATTGACTCCCAACTTCGATTCATCACCAACCATTGTGTTGGGAAAGACATCACTTTCAAGCATGTATATAGGGAAGCCAACCAAGTTGCTGATAGTTTAGCTAATGAGGGCATTTCAAAACCTAATTATGTTGAATATGATCGCTATACCATTCCTTTCACTGTTAAAGGATTGGTTGGCCTAGATGCTAGGGGCTGCCCTAATATTCGCATTTGTAATAATTGATTCTATCAATAAAAAATAGTTCGTTTGCTTAAAAAAAAAAAAGAACTAATTTTGCTAAAAAAAAAAAAAAAGACTAGCCATTAGAATAGAAATTCATTAGATTAGACTGGAGTTTTCTTTATTTTTAAGAAGGATTAAAGAAGAGGTTCAAGATTAACAACCTTGGACCAAGACTTGCGATTCTTCATTAGAGAAGCATTCTTAAACCTTTTCTTAAGTTATTAGTTCTGTCTCTTATGATTCTTTTATGTGTTTAAGAGACAGGCAGGGTTACTCTAGAAGAAACACTTTTTCAGAATCATAAAGAATTCTGAATAAATAGAATAACGGTTAGAGTAGTTTATTTACTTCCGTAGATTAATTATAATTTTAGTTCTTAGATTAATTTATTCAAATCTCTTCCATAATGATTTCTTCAAATAGTGTTTGAGTCAAATAACAGTTAATTGCTAAACCAATCCTTGTGGGTTCGATCCCAACTTCTGCTATATAATATTGATCCCGTATACTTGCGGAGCATTATCTGGTTTATAGTTGGACTAGGAGATTATAAATTTTATAACTAGATAATTCACGTATCGAAAGTTCTCTTTAATCATTTCTTAGATGTTCGTTTAATTTTCTTTGCAAGTTTAAATTTTGATTAGATAGTCGTAGTCTCTTATACAATCATAGATTCAAGTAGATATAATTTTTGCTTGCTTTCTAGTTTAATTTAGTGAAAACTTCTTTGCTTGCAATCTAGAGTTTCTTAGAAAAATTAGGGTTCTTGTTAATTTCTTACTTTTTAGTTAAGAATTCTCAATTTCTTGCATTAATTTGTAGTTAATTTTTAGTGCGCTTTCACAGTATCCTAAAAAATCCAAAAATATTTAGATTTCAATTTTAACTTTTTCCAATTTCTAGTTTAGAAATGGGTTGCTTTTAGTCTTCAAAGTTTCTTATTCGTAGTCTTTCTAATTGGGTAACTTGCTTGCTTTTTTTCATTTTAGTCTTATTTTGTTCAATTTAGGGTAGAATTAAGGGCTTTTAGTTAATTGATTTTGTTAGAATTTAGCAGCTAGTCTCTTCATTGCGTAATTGCTTAGTTTCCATTACTTGTTGTAGTAGATAAATTAGCTTAATTAAATCTGGCTGGTCTTGCTTACTTGAGTTTAAATACAACTTGATTAGTGTAGTTTTATCTCTCATTGATTGATTTTTGCTTAACTATACAAATACTCGTAAGTCTTGGTATTTGCCTTCCGACAATCACTGTGAGAACGATCCCTACTTTCCTTTACTACTAGTTGACAACCGTATACTTGCGGGATGCCATCTAGTTAGTAGTAGGATTTAGGTGCTTCATAAATTTACAACTAGGTATGTAAGGCATGAAGTTTTTGGTGCCATTGCTGGGGATTGTCCTTGGTTTTTGGCAATATCAAGCACTATACGGGTCGTGTAGATGAAGCACTTTAGTTTAATATACTTGTTAACTTTGTTTATTCTTTTATGTTTGTTGGTTGTCTTGTGAAATTGGCTTGGCACTTCAATTGACTATTTGCTTTGGTTTTGTTCTAGTGCATGGTAAGAGATGATAAAGGGCCATTTATTTGCTTGGACAATGTAAAGGAAAGAGAGCTAAGTGAAATCCGGAAGTTGAGAAGGGTACAACTAGAGCAAGAAATGACTGAAATGACAAATGTTAATGCTCATCAAAGGAATTTGAACGTGGAAAACAATGATGAAGAAGTTGTTGGAAATAATCGGACAGGTGGTTATGGGAATGGAAATTGCATGAATGGAAATGGAAGGCCGTTGAGGGTATATGCCTTGTCAAATTCTGATGGAACGAACTCTAGCACAGCACAGATGCCTGTGCATGCTAACAACTTTGAAATTAAGCCTACCTTATTCCAAATGCTGCAAGCTCCTGCCATGTTCGGGGGGTAGTACCAATGAAGATCCCTATACACACCTCATGAATATTGAGAATGTTTTGGACACGTTCAAATTCAATGGAGTACACTCAGATTGTGTGCGAATAAGGGTGTTTCCTTTCTCTCTCCGAGATAGGGCAAAGTCATGGTTACAATCCCACGCCCAATAAACGTTTACTACTTAGAATCATTTGCTCAAAAGTTCTTGGCAAAGCATTCCTTCCACTCGTAAGAACTGCCAAATTGAGAAATGAAATCAGCTTCTTTAAGCAAGACGTTGGTGAAAGCTTAGGAGAAGATTGGGAGTGGTTCAAGGAGTTGCTAATGAAATGTCCTCATCACGCCATTCCTTTGTGCCTTCAAATCCAAACTTTCTATAACGGTTTGAATCATCACGCCATTCCTTTGTGCCTTCAAACCCAAGGAGCAGTGCAAGGTCATCACTCTTAGGAGTGGTAAAGAGTGGGAAGAGTAGACAAAAAGAAGGAATTGAGGATGAAGAGTAGGAAAAAGGGGAGTTTTCCAACGGGCAAGACAAAATGATGAATGAGTCTACTAAGCCCAACTCACTAAGCAATGAAGGCAAGGATACGAAGCATCATGAGCCGAAGAATGTTAATGTGCCCTTTCCTCAAAGGCTAAGGGATGAAGAAAACTCAAAGAAGTTAAAGAGATTTTAAAAAATTTTAAAATCAACATTCCATTCATGGAGGCATTTGAGTCACATGCCTGCCTATGCTAAATTCTTGAAACAAGTCCTCATTTCATAAAGGAAATTGCGTGGGGATGAAATCTTATGCTTAACGGAGAATTGTAGTGCAGTCCTTAGAAAAATATTGCCACCAAAGCTTAAGGACACCGGATCATTTTCCATACCATGTGGGATTGGGGGTTTACAATTTGGGAGAGCATTGTCTGATTTGGGAGTTTCGAGAAATATCATACCTTATGCGGTGTTCAAGAAATTGAATGGAAGACAATTGAAACCAACAACTGTCTTAAAATCGGGAAGTGGCGAGTCTAACCTAATCCATTGTTTTCAATAGCTGAAGTCTTTCATTGTAGTTTAATTAACTTTGGTCAATTGTCAATTCTTCAAATAGCGCTTCATCCAAAGAACCTGTGTTTGTTAAACCAATCATTGTGGATTCTACCCCTACTTCCGGTATAAACTTTTTGACCCCATACTTACGGTGAGTTATCTAGTTAATAGTAGAATTAGATTGATTATAAATTTTATAACTAGCTATTCAAAGTATCAAGTTTTTGGTGTCGTTGATGGGGATTGGAACTTTGGGAATATCGGTAAAATTTCAAAAGAAAGATACTTTAAGTGTTAATCCAATTGTTTTGTCTCAAGAACACATATGAATATTTTGAATATTTGAAAATATTTTCCTTTTCAGGGTTTGTGTCCTTGAATTGACAAATCCAAAAAAAAAAATTCTTTTCAACAGATAGTTTAGGCTAGCTACCAGTGAAAACTATCCCATTTTTGCTTTTTGTTCGCTTTTTTGTTAGTATTTATTTTTTGTTTTTTGTTTTTGTATGGGACTTATAATAACATGCAAAACATGAATCAGAATCAATCATGCGAAGAATATTATCATCCTTGTAATTACGAAGGCATGATTAATGAGAATGTTTCTTATGATGTTTTGGATGCACTTATAATTACTTGTAATGAACTGCAAATCCAATTTGCAGCACAAGAAGAACAAAGTAACACAATTTTTGTACAAATTCCATTCCTTATAGTGGTTTACATTGGAATTCTTTTTGCAGATTAATATGTTAATTTGAAATTCTAAAGTGCATCACCAATATATACATACCCTTGTGATTATCAAACATCTAGGTCTGACTATCTAAATTTTTTCTCAAACTACCAAGATTAAACTTATTATTTTTCTACACCACTAAAGCCTATGCATGAACAAATGGAGCCCCATAGTAAATACCCATGGTCCACGATGATGAATGCTACTCAAAAGAACTTTCATGGCCGACCAAACACTATGGAAGGGTATGGTGAAGAAGCTCACATAAACAACTACTATTCACTCTAACCTGTGGGGCAATGCAAGTTTGGAGAGAATGGCATTCATGGAGACTCTTCTGACTGCTATGCATATGACAATACTCAATCACCACCAACTCAAGAAGATGATGCTAATGCAAGAATGGATAGGAAAATGATTGCCTTCATGTAGAGCCAAGTTGCATCCATAAAGATTTGAATAGTCGACCAAATTGCCAAACTCATAAATAAGTCGTTGGGTATAGTTCAAGGGACTAATAACTCTAGTAAATAGAGTCATTTCCATCTAAATTATGGCATTTTGATAGTTCAAATCCCGAACTTTGGGTAAGTAATTAAAAATGTTAGTGAATTCCTTTCATATGTGTTTGTATTTTCATTCTTGTTTAATGTGATAAGTTTTTATTAAATTTCTAGTTTAATTAATTGCTCAATGGTGTTAATATTATGCAGGTCAAAATTAGAGGTTAGAAGACGGAATAAATAAAGCTCAAAGGACCAAACTGCAATAATGAAAGAAATGGAAGATGCTGGGAAAAGATCACGATCTGGACTCCTCCAAATCGTGATCTCGACTCGGGAAAATGCCCTAAATGTGTTAGAGTCCAGATCGTGATTTCAAATTCCCAGATCACAATCTGGACTCGCTAGTGAATAAGTTGTAAGGGCAATCCTGTAATCTTGCAGCAAACAATTTTTTAATTTTTTCCTTGTATAATACTACACTATTTAAGAAACTTCAAAAATTGTAATAGAGTAAGTAGGATAGATTTATGTAGGAAACTAGTAGATTTTAGGATAGATTAGGAAAACTTTACTCTCAAGTTTCTTTTGAATGAAAAGTTGATAAGCTCGTAAATGTAGTATATTGTATGTGTCATTTACCTCTGTTTTAATGTAATTTGAATAATAATTGTGTAACTAAGAGCTAAAATAGTTTATTTTGTGTTTTGTCGGGTTTGAGCAAAGAATGACTTAAGATGGATTACAATATTGGAGAAAAACGTTCACTTGCGTGGTGCAAATCGGATATTGTTTGGAAGATCAAGCATAACTCTCTTGTTTGAGCTCCGATTTCTGTTATTTTCAACGATTTAGAAAGCTAAGAAAGAGTTCTACAAGTTTTTTGTTTTGAGTTTTACAGGATTCTAAAGGCATCCTGCTTAAAATTGCAAAGTTGGAAAATATGCACTAGCGAGGAGCGAGGCATTCTGACATAGTTTGGTAGATTGAGCATAACATTCTTGATCGAGGTGAAATCGAGGTGATTTGAGATGTTTTAGAAAGCTAAGACATATATCTACAACTTTCGTGTTTTGAGTTTTACTAAATTCTACCTGAATCGTGGATAAAATTAAGATGAAGGGAAGGAACTCACTAGAAGTCGCGCCCGGGAACGAAGTCCAGTAAGGAAGTTGTTGCTCATTGGAATCCGTACCCAGACGTGGGTTGACGGGAAGCTCGTGTTAAGTGACTTATTTTACAAGAAAAGTTCCCTTCTGGGCCTGGTTGCGTGAAAAAACATGTACTTATCATCGCGGAACCCCCAAACCCTTCAAACACCTATAAATACCCCATTATGATGTGTATTAAAGAGAGACAAAAATATGGTAATAGTTAGATTTGTTCTTCAGAATAGAAATTCAATAGATTAGACTAGGGTTTTCTCTATTTTTAAGAAGGATTGAAGAGGAGGTTCAAGATTGACAACCTTGGACCAAAGAACTTGCGATTCTTCATTAGAGAAGCATTCTTAAACCTTTTCTTATGTAATTTAGTTCTTGTTTTATGATTCTCTTATTGTTTAATGCTTTCTAGGGTTAAATATTTTTCATTGCTTTCAAATTTAATGCTTTCTTTATTGGCTTTTGTAGATTAATGGTTAGAGTAGTTTATTTGCTTTCAAGATTAATTATAATTTTAGTTCTTAGATTAATTTATTCAAATCTCTTCCATAATGATTTCTTCAAATAGTGTGAGAGTCAAATAACCGGTAATTGCTATAACCAATAGGGGTGGGTTTGACCCCTATTCTGCTATATACTATTGATCCCGTATACTTGCGGAGTGTTATATAGTTAATAGTTGGATTAGGAGATTATAAATTTTATAACTAGATAAGATACGTATCGAAAGTTCTCTTTAATCATTTCATAGATCTTCGTTTAATTTCTTTGCAAGTTTAAATTTTGATTAGATAGTTGTAGTGGGTTAATCATTAGCTGACTTCAAGTAGATATAATTTTTGCTTGCTTTCTAGTTTAATTTAGTGAAAACTTCTTTGCTTGCAGTCTAGAGTTTCTTAGAAAAATTAGGGTTCTTGTTAATTTCTTACTTTTTAGTTAACAATCCTCAACTTCTTGCATTAATTTCCAGCTAATTTTTAGTGGGCTTTCTTATTATCTTCTAAAATCCAAAAATATTTTGATTTCGATTTTAACTTTTTACAATTTCTAGTTTAAAAATGGTTGCGTTTAGTCTTCCAAGTTTCTTATTTGTAGTCCTTTTGATTGGGTAACTTGCTTGCTTTTCATTTTAGTCTTATTTTGTTCAATTTAGGGTAGAATTAAGGGCTTTTAGTTAATTGCTTTTGTTAGTTCTTAGTAGCTAGTCTCTTAATTGCGTAATTGCTTAGTTTCCATTACTTGTTTTAGTAGATAAATTAGCTTAATTTGGTATTGCTTACTTGAGTTTAAATACAAACTTGATTAGTGTAGTTTTATCTCTCTTTCATTGATTGATTTTTGCTTAACTATACAAATACTTGTAAATCTTGGTATTTGCCTTCCGAGAATCAATGTGAGAACGATCCCTACTTCCCTTTACTACTGGTTGATAGCCGTATGCTTGCGGGATGCTATCTAGTTAGTAGTAGGATTTAGGTGTTTCATAAATTTACAAGTAGGTGTGTAAGGCATAAAGCTTTTGGTGTCGTTGCTGGGGATTGTCCTTGGTTTTTGGCGATATCAACCGCTATACGGGTCGTGTAGATTAAGCACTTTAGTTTAATTTGTTGTTAACTTTGTTTATTCTTTTATGTTTATTGGTTGTCTTCTGAAATTCACTTGGCACTTCAATTGACTATTTGCTTTGGTTTTGTTGTAGTGCATGGTAAGAGGTGATAAAGGCCCATTTATTTGCTTGGACAATGAAAAGGAAAGAGAGCTAAGGGAAATCCGGAAGTTGAGAAGGGTACAACTAGAGCAAGAAATGACTGAAATGACAAATGCTAACTACTGCACTTCCATTTTGACTACTTCCTTCATTGCAGGATTTAATCTCCTTTGAGCCCCTATTGATGGTTTGAAGTTATCTTCCATCAAAATCTTATGCATGCAAATAGTATAGGGCTTATTCTATTGATAACATCAATCGACCATGCTAATACTCCTTTATGCTCTTTTAGCACCATCATCATCTTATCTGATTCCTCATTAGATAACTTCACTGAAAAAAGAACCAAAAATTGAAAATCAAAGGAAGCCAAATCTGATTTTCTCCTCATTCTTTCTACATTTTCTCACTCTAAAGAACCAAAACTTTACAAATTCCTTTGCCTTCTTCTCGGCCATGGCCTTATCCAATCTAGATGTTCAAAGAGACAGGGAACCTTCACACAAGCACTTTTGAATGGCCAAAACTCAGACTTCCCCAAGCCAAAATTCGATGCACCCCTCAAAGCTCTTCAGTTTATGGCCACAAAGGCGAACCAGCAATTTTCTTCTCTAATGACGAAATTCAACAACTTGCTGATCACCATTCCGCTTTACACTGGTGGGAAACTTCCCTAGGGGGAAACCGAATATGGTGACACTTCGCAAAAGTTTCCACACAATAGGATTTAAAGGATAATTCACAGTAGGGTATCTTGATTATAAGCACGTCATCATCCGCTTCTCACTAGAGGAGGACTATCTCCGTTGCTGGTTGAAGAATACTTGGTTCATCAATGGCCACTACATGCGAGTACTCAAGTGGCACCCACTCTTTACTACCAACAAGGAACCATCCATAGTCCCTATTTGGATCACTCTTGAGGGACTCCCATCAATCTTCTTGAATAGGCACGCTGTGTTTAGCCTCGCTCAAGCTGTTGGAACCCCTCTCAAATTGGACATGGCAACTGAACACTTTACCCGGCCAAGTGTAGCGAAAGTTTACGTTGAGGTTTACCTCCTGTCCGAGCTCCCCTCAAAGGTATGGTTAGGAGTGGGAAAGGAAGGTATTTGGCAAAGAATTACCTACGAAGATGTGCCTTTCTACTGTACAAAATGCAAGAAAATTGGTCATGTATTGAATCATGTAGGACGGGTGAATTGAGCTTGGCCAAACAACCAACGGCTCCAGGTGAACATATCCAAAATCCAGCAAAAAAGATCACCCAAAAGCGTTGGACTCCCTTGAAGCATCATGAAGCAGGTCCATCGGGAATGAAGTAAGTACCATCAACTCCTCCTCTTGATAAAAGGACGAATCCAACCAGCCATGCCTCACTTGACGTTGTCCAATCAATTGCACACATGAATGCTTCACGCGGTGCTAATGGCACACAAATGCATGGTAGTTCAACCCAAAAATAGCCACCAGCCGAGGCGGTGCCACCACTCGGGGAAAGCAACCAGCTACGGAGGAGGGATTATCTCAACAACTTGCAGCTCAAAATTCTGGTTTGAAACAATCAAGGGATCATTCTAACAACAGCCCAGGAGAAGGCAGAAAATTCAAATCAGGAGATAGAGTCTAACCAACATCAGGATATCTAGGAAGCTGAAACCATTCGAATCTCTTGGCTAGAGGGGCCATCCCCATTTTTGAGGAATTACATGTAGAATCGATTGTCCTAAAGGCAGTTGAAGATCAGCCATAGCATCCCCACATTCGAATTCCACACAACCTCTCACTGGATGACTCCAACATTTCCTATGGTAAAATTATGGAAGAATTACCATGTTACTTTTCTGATAACGATTCTCCCCATGCAAACCATGCAAAGAACGAGGATATTCAACCATCTCTTCCTACTTCACAACAGGCCGGTAAGTCCTTGTCCAAGAAGAAAAGGCGTAAAAGAACTTATTCCATGCCAAGGCCAATGCGCACTCGGTTGGCTAGAACAATTACCATCTCGCCCTCCTCCCCTCAGTGTTAAATGCATAGCATCCTCATATGGAATATACAGGGGATAGCAAATAAACCCTCATTGTGTAGGCTGAAATTACTCATCAAACAGCGCCGAATAAATCTTCTTGCACTACTGGAACCCATGGTGGACAAAGCTAGACTAATTTATTTCTTTGCTCAAAAGCTGGGTTTTGAATGTTGTGAATGTAACACTAATGGCAAAATTTGGATTTTTGGGAATAATGACCTAGGTTTAGCTCTGAGCTTCAGTTCCGACAAGCTTTTACACGTTTCAATACAGCCTCTTCTTCTCAAAACACAGCCTTGGCAGCTTCCTTTGTATACGTAAAATGTATGAAACCAGAAAATAGAGCACTCTGGGAGGATCTCCGTGCCATACAACCTCAAACTCCTTGGCTGGTTGGAGGTGATTTTAATGTTATCTCAAGCTCCGATGAATACCAAGGTTCTTATCCGTTGCACCTTGAAGCCATGGGAGAATTCAACGATTGCCTTCATGAATGTGGCTTGATGGACTTACCTTTCCAAGGTTGTAAATTCACTTTGTGTGGGAATAGGTTTGGTATCGTGGTATGGAAGCGGCTGGACAGAATTGTGTGCAATACTGAATTTATGGCTGCGTTCCAAAATATTAATGTTGAACATGTCTCCTCAAGATGCTCGGAAGAGACAGGATCTCTGCTATACACATCTAGATGTGTATAAGAGACAGGTACAACATGTGGGTTAAACACAAGGATTTTTTGCAGGTCATGGGTAACAATTGGCAACTGGAATGTACCAGTTTCCCCATTTTCATCCTTGCTTCCAAACTAAAAAGACTCAAAGCCAAACTCAGGAACTGGAGTCACACGGTGTTTGGCAATGTTTGTACAGAGGTGCACAAGGCTGAACAACAAGTGAAGAGTAAGGAAGAAGCTCTCTTACAAAATCACAACCAAAGTAACCAAATTGCTCTGGCCCAGGCACAAGCTACTCATATGCGGTGTCTTGCGGAAGAAGAGACCTTTCAGCAGCAAAAAGCAGGGATGAAATGAATGAAAGAGGGGGATCAAAGCTCAAAATTCTTCCATTCTACCATTCTTGCCAAAAGATAGCGATTGCGTATCTCTAGAATCAAAGTAGATGGGAACTGGACTACCACTGTCTCTTATGAAAATATACAGCTCATTGAAGAGGCCGGCATTAACTTCTTTAAGGAACTCTTGACCACTAACAATCCAGCGCCCTTAGACCTATCACTTCTTCAACACCTTAAGGGCAAAGTCTCGGTAGAGGATAATCAGCAATTATTATCCGAGCTCTCAATGAAGGAACTGAAGGATGCAGTGGTTTCTCTCAACCCAAACAGTGCAGCGGGCATTGATGGCTACAACGAGACTTTCTTTTCCACTTGCTGGGACATTATTCATCATGATCTTTTCCTTGTAGTGAGCGATTTTCTCAAAGGTACAAAGCTGCCTTGTATGTTCACTAGTACCCTTATTGCACTAATTCCAAAAGTAGCCAACCCCAACTCCTTTAGTGAATTTCGGCCCATTAGTTTGTGCACTTTTTTCAATAAAATTTGCACAAAAATCTTGGCCAGCCGTCTTTCACCTATTATGCCAAAGCTCATTTCTCCCGAACAAGCGGCCTACATCCGAGGAAGAGACATTACCGCGGACAACATCCTTCTTGCCCAAGAGCTGGTTGATTCTATAGACCGAAAAACAAGGGGAGGGAATATGATCGTAAAACTTGACCTCACCAAGGCTTTTGACAGGCTTTCTTGGCCTTTCCTTTACGCAATACTGTGGATGTTTGGATTTGCTGACCACTGGATCTCTCTTATGCAGCATATATTGGAGGACTGTTGGTTTTCTATACTCATAAATGGAGCTCCCAAGGGATTTTTCAAGTCATCCAAAGGCGTTCGCCAGGGTGACCCCTTATCACCTTTTCTATTCATCTTAATGCTTGAAACATTTTCCCAAGGATTGAAGGATCATTTTCAAACAGTCCAAATATCGCATTATTCTCTCCCAAATAAGTGCCCTAGCATCTCTCACTTGGCTTTTGCAGATGATGTTGTAATCTTCACAAAAGGAGAGGTCAAGTCCATCCGAAGTCTCATGAACTTTATTTTGAGGTTTGAGTTCTCCTCCGGGCAGCTCTTTATCAAGTCCAACACACCCAAGTCTCTTTCTACCTATCCAAAAAGGCAGCTCCACCCAGAGTTCGGTTGATTCAAGCAAAGACGGGCTTTGTTCACAAATCCCTTCCCTTCATCTATTTGGGCTGTCCCATTCAAAAGGCCGAAAGAAGACGTAATATCTTCTAGCCACTAATACAAAAAAGTGGCCGCCCCAATCTGTGGCTGGCAGACGCGGTTTCTTTCACCCAGAGGACGACTAGTTCTCATCAAGCACGTCCTAAGTAGCATCCCAATTTATTTATTGTCAGTTCTTTTACCTCCAAAATACTGTGCTTAAAGAGTTGGAATGGCTTGCTAATTTCTTTTGGGGTTGCTCAGAAGGGGTGCCAAAGCGACATTGGATCTCATGGGCAACAGTATGCTGCCACACACTCAAATGGTCTAGGGGTTCCCTTACAGGAGTAGGTAGTTGGTGGCTTTGGCATCAAACTTTGGTGGAAATTCTGTAAAAGCAATTCTTTATGGTGCTCTTTTATTCAAAATTGCTACCTTAATAGGTGAGCATCCCACGTTAGTCTCAGCATCACGAGGTGATTCATATAATCGAAAGAGAATGTTGCGAGCTCGTGACAATGCAGAAAAGTGGCTATTATTTCTCCCACAGAAGGCAGATTGCTCTTTTTGGTTCGACCCATGGATTGAACATGGGCCTTTATTCCACATGGTTGAACAAGTACATGATGAGCATCTTAAGGTTTCACACGTTGGAGGTCACAATGGCTGGAATCTTTTCCTTCTAGATGAGAAATACTCTAATGAGTAACAAAACATCGCTGCAGTCTCAGCACAAGACCATGCCTTCTAACTGATGAACCGGACCTCATTGTTTGGACCCTCAGACCTAAAGGTTCTTTCTCACTCTCATCCACGTATCCCCCAAGGCGTGTATACTCTCTCGGCAAATGATTTGGGACAAGAGACTTCAGTTGAAGATCTCCATTTTCATGTGGAAATTGCTGAATAAGCGGCTGCCGTTAGATGATATCTTATGAAAAATTGGCTAGATCTCGTTGGTCTCTAAGTGCTGTTTTGCTGTCATGAAGAATCCTTGGACCACATTTTTGCAGAATGTGAAATTCACGCCAAATTTGGCAATTCTTTGAAGACTGGCAGGAATTACCTATTACTCCATCTACGACCATCTTGGAAAAGTTAAATTCATGGTGGTGGGCAGTTCCACCTGTCTCTAATACATCTTAGATCAGTGTGGATAAAATACATCCTTGCGTCATCTGTTGGTTCTTATGGAAAGCTAGGAACAAGGCGGTTTTGGATGGCAACACAAGTAGTGCAACAAGGATTACTGCGGACATCAACTCTTATTTAGTAAATAGCTCCTCAACTCATCCCTTTAGAAAGGTAACCAGAGCTGATGACTCGTTACTGTCATGGGGCATTTGTAACCAACTAATCCAAACCAAGCCAAAAAAGATCCGAGTTGTCAAGTGGAACTGCCCTCCATACGGATGCCTCAAATTGAATGTGGATGGTGCTTCTAAAGGAAACCCAGGAATGGGCAGCTGGTGGTGGCATCCTAAGGGATCACAACGGACAATGCATCAAGGCGTTTTCTAATGGTTATAAGAACACAGTAGGTGACAAGTGAGGCATTGGCTTGAGATGGACTTGGATGTGCAGATTGCATGTGCACTCACTGGTTGTTGAGATTGATTCCCTTGTGCTAGTTAACACTTTGGTGGGCTCATCGGCACCAATTTGGAGTATAGATTCACAACTTCGATTCATCAACAGCCATTGTGTTGGGAAAGACATCACTTTCAAGCATGTATATAGGGAAGCGAACCAAGTTGCTGATAGTTTAGCTAATGAGGACATTTCAAAACCTAATTATGTTGAATATGATCGCTATACCATTCCTTACACTGTTAAAGGATTGGTTGGCCTAGATGCTAGGGGCTGCCCTAATATTCACATTTCTAATCATTGATTCTATCAATAAAAAATAGTTCGTTTGCTTAAAAAAAAATGATTATAAATTTGATAACTAGATATTCAAAGTATCTTTCTATCAAGTTTTTGGCGTCGTTGATGGGGATTGGATCTTTGGGAGTATCGGTATAATTAGGAAAGAAAGATACTTTAATGTGTATATTGTGTTATATTTGTTTTGCTTCATTATGTGTTGTGAATATTTTGAATTGCTGGAAATATTTTTCTTTCCAAGGTTTGTGTCCTTGTATTGACAAATCCAAAAAAAAAATTCTTTTCAGCAGTTAGTTTAAGCTAGCTACAACTGAAAACTGTCCCATTTTTCCTTTTTGTTTGCTTTTTCGTTAGTATTCATCTTTTGTGTTTTGTTTTTGTATGGGTCTTATAATAACGTGCAAAACATGAATTAGAATCAATCATGCAAAGGATATTATCATCCTTGTAATTATGAAGGCATTGTCAATGAGAATGTTTCTTATGATGTTTTGGATGCACTTATAATTACTTGTGATGAACTGTAAATCCAATTTGCAGAACTAGAAGAACAAAAACACAATTTTTGTACTAATTCCATTCCTTATAGTGTAGTTACATTGGAATTCCTTTTGCAGATTAACATGTTAATTTGAAATTTGCATACCAGTACGATCCGTACCCTTCTGATTATCAAACGCGATGGTGTGACTATCCAAATTCTTTCTCAATCTAACAAGATTAACCTTATTATTTTTCTGCACCACAAAAGGCTATGCATGAAAAAATGGAGTCCCATAGTGAATACCTATGGTCCACGACGATGAATGCTACTCAAGAGAACTTTCCTGGCCGACCAAACACTATGGAAGGGTATGGTGAAAAAGCTCACATAAACAACTACTATTCACTCTAACCTGTGTGGCAATGCTAGTTTGGAGAGAATGGCATTCATGGAGACTCTTATTACTGCTATGCTTACAACAACACTCAATCACCACCAACTCAAGAAGATGATGCTAATGCAAGAATGGATAGGAAAATGATTGCCTTCATGTAGAGCCAAGTTGCATCCATAAAGAGAATAGTCGACCAAATTGCCGAACTCATAAATAAGTGCGTTGGGTATAGTTCAAGGGACAAATAACTCTAGTAAACTAGAGTCATTTCCATCTAAATTATGGCATTTTGAGAATTTAAATCTTGAACTTTGGGTAAGTAATTAAAAATTTTAGTGAATTTCTTTCATATGTGTTTGTATTTTCATTCTAGTTATATATGATAAGTTTTTATAAAATTTCTAGCTTAATTAATTGCTGAATGGTGTTAATATTATGCAGGTAAAAATTAGAGGTTGGAAGCTGGAATGAATAAAGCTCGAAGGACCAAATTGAAATATGAAAGAAATGGAAGAATGCTGGGAAAAGATCATGATCTGGACTCCTCCAAATCGCGTTCTTGACTCGAGAAAATGCTCTAAATGTATTAGAGTCTAGATCGTGATTTCAAATTCCTAGATCGCGATCTGGACTCGCTAGTGGATAAGTTGTAAGGGCAATCTTGTAATCTTGTAGCAAGTAATTTTTTATTTTTGCCTTGTATAATACTCCACAATTTAAGCTAGGACTTCAAAAATTGTAATAAGGTATGTAGGATAGGTTTATGTAGGAAACTACTAGATTTTAGGATAGATTAGGAAAACATTACTCTCAAGTTTTTTTTGAATGAAAAGTTGATAAGCTCGTAAATGTAGTATATTGTATGTGTCATATACCTCTGTTTTAATGTAATTTGAATAATAATTGTGTAATTAAGAGCTAAAATAGTTTATTTTGAGTTTTTGTCGGGTATTGAGAGAAGAATGACTTAAAATGGATCACAATATTGGATGAAAACGTTCATTTGCGTGCTGCAAATATGATATAGTTTGGAAGATCAAGTATAACTCTGTAGTTTGAGTTCCAATTTCTGTGATTTTGGACGATTTTGAAATCTAATTATAGACTTCTACGACTTTAATGACAGAGTTATACATGATTCTAAAGGCATCCTGCTTAAAATTGCAAAGATGGAAAATATGCATCGGCGAGGAGCTCAATCTGACACAGTTTGGTAGATTGTATATAACATCTTTGTCTTGTCTGATGTCCAATTGAGCTGATTTAAGATGTTTTAGGAAGCTAAGACATATATCTACAACTTTTATGTTTTGAGTTTTCCTAAATTCTACTTGAATCGTCGATAAAATTGAAGATGAAGGGAATGAACTCACAGGAAGTCATGCCCAGGCGCGATGTCTAATAAAGAAGTTGTTGCTCATTGGAATCCGCACCGAGGCACTGTAAAAGTGCAGCGCCCAGGCATGGGTTGATGGGAAGCTCGTGTTAAGTGACTTATTTTGCAAGAAAAGTTCCCTTGTGGGCCTGGTTACGTGGAAAAACATGTACTTATCATTCTGGAACCCCAAAACCCTACAAACACCTATAAATGCCCCATTATGAGGGGAGGTTAAAGAGAGACATCTGCTATTAGTTAGATTAGCCATTAGAATAGAAATTCATTAGATTAGACTAGGGTTTTCTTTATTTTTAAAAAGGATTGAAGAGGAGGTTCAAGATTGACAACCTTGGACCAAGAACCTTGCGATTCTTCATTAAAGAAGCATTCTCAAACCTTTTCTTATGTTATTTAGTTCTTGTTTTATGATTCTTTTATTGTTTAATGCTTTCTAGGGTTACATATTTTTCCCCGTTTTCAAATGCAATGCTTTCTTTTCTTGCTTCATAGATTAATGGTTAGAGTAGTTTATTTGCTTTCGTGGATTAATTATAATTTTAGTTCTCAGATTAATTTACTCAAATCTGTTCCTTAATGATTTCTTCAAATAGTGTTCGAGTCAAATAACAGGTAATTGCTAAACCAATCCTTGTGGGTTCGACCCTAACTTCTGCTATATACTATTGATCCCGTATACTTGCGGAGCGTTATCTAGTTAATAGTTGGATTATGAGATTATAAATTTTATAACTAGATATTTCACGTATCGAAAGTTCTCTTTAATCATTTCATAGATCTTCGTTTAATTTCTTTGCAAGTTTAAATTTTGATTAGATAGTTGTAGTGGGTTAATCATTAGCTTCAAGTACAGATATAATTTTTGCTTGCTTTCTAGTTTAATTTAGTAATTCCAATGTAAAAGAGACAGGTAGAGTTTCTTAGAAAAATTAGGGTTCTTGTTAATTTCTTACTTTTTAGTTAACAATCCTCAACTTCTTGCATTAATTTCCAGCTAATTTTTTGTGGGCTTTCTTATTATCTTCTAAAATCCAAAAATATTTTGATTTTGATTTTAACTTTTTACAATTTCTAGTTTAAAAATGGTTGCTTTTAGTCTTCAAAGTTTCTTATTTGTAGTCTTTTTAATTGGGTAACTTGCTTGCTTTTCATTTTTGTCTTATTTTGTTCAATTTAGGGTAGAATCGAGGGCTTTTAGCTAATTACTTTTGTTAGAATTTAGTAATGCTAGTCTCTTAATTGCGTAATTGCAGAGTTTCCGTTACTTGTTTTAGTAGATAAATTGCCTTAATTTGGTCTTGCTTACTTGAGTTTAAATACAAACTTTATTAGTGTAGTTTTATCTCTCAATGATTGATATTTTGCTTAACTATACAAATACTCGTAAATCTTGGTATTTGCCTTCCGACAATCATTGTGAGAACGATCCCTACTTTCCTTTGCTACTAGTTGAAAACCGTATACTTGCGGGATGCCACCTAGTTAGTAGTAGGATTTAGGTGTTTCATAAATTTACAACTAGGTGTGGAAGGCATGAAGTTTTTGGTGCCGTTGCCGGGGATTGTCCTTGGTTTTTGGCAATATCAACCGCTATACGGGTCGGGTAGATTAAGCACTTTAGTTTAATTTAGTGTATAACTTTGTTTATTCTACATGTTTGTAGGTTGTCTTGTGAAATTGAATTGGCACTTCAATTGACTATTTGCTTTGGTTTTGTTGTAGTGCATGGTAAGAGATGATAAAGGCCCATTTATTTGCTTGGACAATGAAAAGGAAAGACAGCTAAGGGAAATCCGGAAGTTTAGAGAGGTACAACTAGAGCAAGAAATGACTGAAATGACAAATGCTAATGCTTATCAAAGTTGGAATTTGAATGTGGAAAACATTGATGAAGAAGTTGGTGGAAAAAATGGGACAGGTGGATATTGTTGGTCCCAAAGCAACTTAAGAAGAGGGGTGAATTAGGTTTCTAAAATTACTTTAAGAAATATTAATCTTACTAAGATTTTTCCAATAATAATTGATATGATAAAAACAATGAAATAGTAAAGTAAGAAAGGGATGGAATAAAACAGCCAATACTTCCAAGCTAACAAGCTTGAAATATTAAAACACTAGAGTGCTTCACACACTGGGTGAGCCAATGATCTTTACAAAGTAGGGAGATTCTTGCTCACACTAAAACTCTTTTTGTCACGCCCCAAAAACGGGACCGTAACACGCCGCGCTAATGGCACACCGGTCCAAAGCGCAAGGCACAAACGAACAGAGCAACAAACTTAACCGCAATGTAATAGAACCATCAAACCATTTCTTAACTATAAAACCGAATATTTCATTTTACACAAAAATACGAATTACAAAATTCCCATCTTAGTACAAAAGATGCTACAACAAAAACAAAGTTCATCAATACAAAACCTATCTAATACACTACCCAATGTGAAACCCAAGTATTTTAATAGAAGTGTTCTTTGAAGAGTAACGCCAGTAATGTGGAATCTGGAGAAAATCTAAAAGCTGCTAACGCGGTGGGGAGTCAAAAACGTGCACCTAATCTGAAAAATTATAAATCACGTGGGGTGAGCATAACTAGCTCAGTGGATATCATAAAAGCTCTTCAAATGGGGCCAAGCATTTGCGATAAAAAGGAAACATAAAGATAATAACATTTGTGAAAACCATAGCCATGAAGCTGGGATAAAATGTCTCATGCCATTTAAAAGTCAATAAACCATAATCATAAGTAGTTTCTAAAATGTATCATGCCATTTAAACGTCAGGCATGTCCAAAACATAGTCAAAAAGATCCAATCATTTCAAAACATAGTATGCTAAAGCATAACGAACAAATCCAAGTACACCTCTAGATTAGCATCTTTATAATAGAATTTCATGAGTAGGTTTTAGGCTCGAAGGTATGACCTACAAGACTAGCGATCTAGTAATCTACCACACCTACTAGTCCGACGGAGGTCAAGTTATCCCAACACAAGACCCCGTAGTCAAATAGTTCATAATATCACATGTGGTCACTATGGCGTCCCATGGATGACTATAGAACCGGTTCTCCCCAAATCAAACATTTCCAAACACATCCAAAATTATATACCTAGGTCACCTATGAGCCAAAACAGTTATAAAATGCTTTCATATCAAAAGAGTTTGCAAAACATATCAATTGATTAACATAAAATAGCTTGGTCCCAATTTCATATGTAATAGTTCCAAAACTTGGTAAAAGTGCAGTTCCAAACATCATACACATTTTAAACGACATCCAAACATATTTTGAAAGTCTCTTATACACATCTAGATGTGTATAAGAGACTATTCGCGTACATAGACCCTCTTCTATTCCGCAAAAATGCACAATGATTGTGAAAAGGTCAATTTTGACCAAAGGCGTGGTACCTTTAACTGGTATATCTGGCCAAGTCTTAGAAGAGATTATAGAAGTTAAAGAATGACTAGGGAAGCGAAAACGACGCGAAACGATAGAAAACGACACCAACAAAGATCTTTGGTCAAAATTGACCTTTTCACAATTTCTGACCAATTTCGAGAAGCTATATGATCAGTCAAATTGTCCGTTAATCACGGTGTGCCTTATTACATTTAGATTAGTGTATAAGCTCGTTTTCCGAAAAACCGAAAAACTTCGCCTCCCTAGGCTATAATTAGGCTATCCTCCCGCCAATAAAATCCATTTCCAAGGTATTCAAGGGACCTTGGTTACAACCCAACTCAAAACAACATATTCAACCAACCAACAAAATCCATTTCCAAGGTATTCAAGGGACCTTGGTTACAACCCAACTCAAAACAACATATTCAACCAACAAAATCCATAAACGGAAAGATTCACCGGAGCAAGAGGGACTATATCAATAGTAGCATTCCACAACAATGGAAAACACCTAAAACCATCAAAAGATCATTAAAGACCCTTTAAACATAACCAATTATCCAAATTATCCTAGTTGCGCCAAACTTCCGCTTACTTACAAAATGAAGGGAAATCAATTCCACTTGGTTTCAAGTCTCAATTCCTATCCAAACTAACCTTAAAACACTCCTAAAACATCATTATGTGCATAGACATAAGCATTCATAGCATAACACTCATATGGAAGACAAAACCCTAACTCATAATCTTAAAATTTGTAATCTAACCATGGAAAGTTGTTAAAAATCAACCCCAATCACTTCCCAACCTCCAAAACACTAAAAACAACCCATAACATAAATCAACACATATAAGGCTGCAAAGAGGGTTTTCTCAGCCATAAAGAATCCTACAAAACTTGAAATTAAAGCTTGGATCATAAAGCCCATAAGCTATAAATGCTAAAATACATAAATTCTTACCTTCCAAGTGATTCCTACTTGAAATTTGTACCAAGAAAATTTTTGGGGGAAAAATGGAGAAGAGAGTTCGGCCATACAGCTAGAAGAAAATGAAGAAGAAATAACAAGAAGAAGACTTAAAAAGAATTCCAAAGTTGACTCAAATAGTACCCATTGACCAAATAGTCTCCAAGTTGACTATTTAACCCAAAAACTAATTTTTTGCTACTAAATTAACATTTTAAATCAGCCATCAAACAACACTCACACACCACAATGCACTAATTACACTTAGTCCAACTTTTGGTAAAACCCAGGTGGCTTCTCGCTCAGAATGATTAGACCATAAAACCTTCACGTAGGGGATAACTTTATTCGTCAATGTCTTATCTTGTCGATCCAAGATCCTCTCCGAACCTAATTTAGTAGCAAAAAATCTACTAAAGGTTCATGGCTCAACACATGAGAGGGATCGGGATATACCTCCTCAACTGAGAGACATGGAAGGTATTATGAACTCTAGACAACTCCGGAGGCAAAGCCAATTGGTATGCCAAATCACCAACCTTGTTCAACACCTCATAGGGGCCTATATAGCGTGGACTCAACTTTCCACCTTTCCCAAACCTAGCTACCCCTTTAGTCGGCGATACTTTCACAAACACTTTATCCCCAACCACAAACTCCATTGGCTTTCTCTTGCGATCCGCCCAGCTCTTCTGACGATCTTGAGCCGCTTTCAAATTCTGGCGAATAATAGCAATTTTATCAATCATTGAGAACCGGTTCTATGTTCATCCATGGATCTGTATTGACATCTTCATCCCAATGTATAAGTGATCTACACTTACGACCGTACAAAGATTCAAATGGTGCCATACCGATGCTGCTAGTGATAGCTGTTATTATACGAGAATTCCATAAGCACCACATGCTCATCCCAGCTTCCCTGGAAGTCTATGGCACAAGCTCTCAATATATCCTCCAATGTCTGAATAGTACGCTCAGATTGGCCATCTGTCTGAGGATGATAAGCAGTACTAAGACTCAAAGTTGTGCCACAAGCTCTCTGGTAGGTTGTCCAGAACCTGGATACAAACCTGGGATCGCGATCAGAAATAATGCTCTTAGGCACACCGTGCAAACGGACAATCTCTTGATCATATAACTTCACTAATGACTCCAAAGTAGCGGTCACCTTCATCGGTAAGAAATGGGCGGACTTTGTTAGGCGGTCAACAATCACCCATATATTGTCATTACCTCGCCTAATCCGTGGTAACCCATGTACAAAATCCATAGTAATATACTCCCATTTCCACTCCGGTATCTCCAATGATCGTAGTAAACCGCTGGGCCTTTGGTGTTCAGCCTTAACCTGCTGACACACCAAACATCTCGCCACAAATTCAGATATCTCTCTTATCATTCCAAGCCACCAAAATCTCATTTTCAAGTCCCTATACATTTTCGTACCCCCAGGATGAATAGATAAGCGCGAAGAGTGAGCTTCTTTCATCAGTTCTCTTTTCAATTCAGAGTCGTTCGGCACACATAAACGTCTGTCTCGCCACAAGCTACCATCAGCTCTAACCTGAAAGTCTGAGGTCTCACCATTCTATACTTTCAACATTACTTTACGTAGCTCAGGATCATTTAACTGGGCCACCTTAAGGCGATCCACCAGTGTAGATTGAACAACCATTGCTGCCAAAGTCTCGGACTCAACAACCTCCAAATTCAAAGCCTCAAACTGACAAATCAAAAGAGCCATACTAGGGCCAGCTGATTTACGACTCAAAGCATCGGCAACCTTATTAGCTTTACCAGGATGATAGCTAATGGTCAGGTCATAGTCCTTCAATAGCTCAAGCCAACGCCTTTGCCTCATATTAAGCTCTTTTTGAGTGAAGAGGTACTTCAGACTTTGATGATCAGTGAACACTTCACACTGCTCTCCATACAGGTAATGCCTCCAAATCTTGAGAGCAAACACTATCGCAGCTAACTCCAGCTGAAGCCGTCACTGTGGTAGGTCTAGGCCAATCAACAATGGCCTCAATCTTCTTGGGATCTACAGAAACCCCTTCCTCTGAGATCTTTGGCTATTCCTTTCTTGCAACACTTCGAAGCCAAAACTCGCATTTGCTAAGCTTACCATACAACTGCTCTTTCCTCAACAAGCTCAAAACTGCTCGCAAATGCTCAGCATGAGCCTCCTCGCTCGAAAAATAAACCAGGATATCATCGATGAAGACCACTACACATACATCAAGATAGTCCTTGAACACCCTATTCAGGTTTTATGGGTAAAGGCTGCATCTAGATGTGTATTAAACCATGAAGGCATAACCAAGAACTCGTAGTGGCGATAGCGAGTCCGAAAAGCTGTCTTAGGTACATCCTCTTCCTTCACCCTCAATTGATAATATCCGGACCGCAAATCAATCTTAGAGAAGCACCTCGCACCCTTAAGCTGATCAAACAAGTCATCAATTCATGGCAAAGGGTATTTATTCTTCACAGTACCCTATTCTCTTATACACATCTGGTTGTGAAAGTGGCTCAAACTACCATCTTTGATCCGAACTGATAAGACCGGTGCTCCCCAAGGTGAAACACTTGGACGAATGAATTTCTTTTCCAAGAGTTCTCCAAGCTGCTCCTTCAACTCCTTTAGCTCGCGGGTTTGCCATACGGTAGGGGGCCTTTGAAATTGGTGCCACCCCTGGCTCTAAGCATATCTCAAAATCGATAACCCGCGACGGAGGTAAACCTGGCAGCTCATTGGGAAACACGTCCGAAAACTCTCTAACCACTAGGATATCCTCAATGCCTGGCTCTACTTTATCAGAGTCTATCACATAAGCCAAATAGCTCTCACAACCCCTATCTAAGGCCTTAAACGCCTTCACTACTGATATAATCGAATCCTACTCTTGGGCTTCTTTTCATTCCCACGAAAAATCATCGTATCTAAACCAGGCATCCAAACATCACATACCTCTCTTTACAATCAATCGTCGCACCATTAGCCGCCAACCAAGTCTGTCTCTTATACACATCTTATGTGATAGACTCTGATAAAGTAGATCAAGGCATTCCAGTCAAACCTAGATGGTAGGTAGATCCATCCGTGGTTCCCAAGATAAGGATCCTCTAACCATCTAGGTTTATCGGACAGACATCTAAGAAAACATCTAGCTACAAATGAATGGGATGCCCCACAATCAAATAAAGCATAAGCAGGTATGGAAGTCAGATAAGATCGTGCCTAAACTACTGAATCGGTTTGATTATTGAAGGACTCAAGCAAGCCCCTGCCTGAGTCCTCCGCCTCTTGTCCTCAGGCGGACCACCCTGCACTCCACTAGATGCCCTAGATTTGGTGCGACCTTACACAATTTCTGATCAAATGGCCGCGCTCGCCGCACTTAAAGCAAGCTCCAGTCCTTCAATCTTGCATTGTAGAAGAGACAGGCGTTCCAAATCTAGGGCAGATGTAGACGGAGTAGCAGGGTCTGTCTCTTATACACATCTAGGCGAGGGTGCATGCGTTGAGTCAGCAGCAGGCCGATCAGACCGATTCAGTAGTTGCAGGCACGATCTTAGTGAATTCCATACCCTGTCTCTTATACACATCTAGATGTGTATAAGAGACCCACGCGATCGAGACCGAGGCCGAGACCGAAATGGTCGGCTAGTCCGGCTCAGGCCGGGCGCAGAGTTCGACCCTCTGAAAGGTATCCCGATCTCTCCTCACGCCTCGCTCCGAATCCAGCTGGATGGCTAGATTATACATCTCCTCATAAGTCTGGAGACGACCCACTATCAGCTCTCTCCGAAACTCAGCTCTAAGACCCTTCCAGAAATGATACATACGCTACTGCTCGTCACGCCAGACAGCGGTAACATACTCTCCAAGCCTCTGAAGCTGGAATGCATACTGCACCACGGACCGATCTCGCTGCTCTGATAAAACTCGATGTGTATAAGAGCTCTGATGGACGGGGGGAAGTAATGAGCTAGAAACCATGCTCCCGAAATATCTCCCAAGTCACAGGCTGTCTCGGTGTGGACAATGTAGCCTCAACGGTCTGCCACCACTTGGCCGCCTCAGCAACCAAGAAAGGAATAGCCAAAGATGTCCGTGACTCCACCGGAATCTGAAATAACTCAAAATCCCTCTCTATCTCGCCCATCCATGACTCCGCCTTAAGCGGATCCGGAGCCCCATCAAACGTAGGTAGCCCGGCCTTCTTGAGCTTCTGAAATAGGGATGGAATGTCGGTACGCGGTGGTGGAGGTGGTGGAGCAACGGGATGTCGCTCAACGTCCAACTGTCGAATAACCTGTGCCACAACTAGCCGCAATGGCGCCATAATCAACCACTGGTGGTCCAGTTTGAGGAGGAGGTGCTGACGGCCCTGCCTCGTCCCTAGGGTAGACCGCAGGCCTAGTAACACTCTCTGAAGTGTACTCGACTGCAGAGGATCTCCTGCGGCGAGTCTCTTATACCAGTCGGATGCTGTAGGCTGAGGGTCCTGCTGTGCCGAGCCTCTACCGCGACCTCTAGAACCAAAACGCGTCCTAGACGGCATACTAGCTGATAAGAGTCAAAGGCAGAATCATAAGCAAAGACTAATTCTTCAAGAATCAACAAAAGAGGTACAACAAAGATTACATAAGCAAGGACCTCTCAAAACCCCCCAAAACAAGTCAATCAATAACTCCAGGTCAAAGAATTCCACAGATCCTGTAATGCCGCGAACAAAATAGAATCTTATATAATTCTAAGCCCGAGCACATCGATTTAAACCTCGAAAGACTCATCGTATACCTATTACCTTCATTTTGTAAGTAAGCGGAAGTTTGGCGCAACTAGGATAATTTGGATAATTGGTTATGTTTGAAGAGATCTTTAACCCCTCATTTTGGTATTACAGCATGTCTCTTATACACACTAGACCGCAATGTAATAGAACCATCAAATACATTTTCTTATGTGTATAAGAGAATATTTCATAACTAAGGTCACAAAAAATACGAAATTACAAAAGTCCTTCTTAGTACAAAAGATGCTACAACAAAAACGAAGTTCAAGAATACAGAGCATCTAATAGGCATTGAATCAAACAAAAGAGAATTCACTGGAAGATTATCCGCAGAGTCCTACCAGTAATGTGGAATCTGGAGAAAATCTAAAAGCTGCTAACGCGGTGGAGAGTCAAAAACGTGCACCTAATCTGAAAAATTATAAATCACGTGGGGTGAGCATAACTAGCTCAGTGGAGCCAAGAATTTTACCCACAACCTCACTTTCATACAAGATTATTACTTCACTCAAAATTGTATTGCACTCTAAACTGTACACTAATACAACAAAGCACTATAGGCAATTTGTACTAAAATTGCTCTTTTCTAAAGCTTGTATTCAATGTATTAGATAGTTTTTACTGAATATCAAAGCAATTATTTATAAGAGCAATAAATGGTGGTTGCAACTACTTCCTAATGGCTAAATAATAAATGCACAAAAAGTAGCCGTTGGGGTTTCGGATGTCCGAGATAGATAGGATGCGTCCGACACAGTGTCCAATCTCCATGCAGTTGGTGAAGAACTTCGTTCGGACGTCCGTGCATTCGTCCGTTCCATCGTCCGACATAAGCTTCGGACGGTCATGTTCGTTCAAATAAGGCTTTGTTCGGATAGTTGTGTGCATCCGTTTGGAGAGGCTGTAAGATCCTTCTTTCTGCCTGTTGGTTCGGACGGAGGAATGCGTCCGAGAAGCTTGACATAGTTCGGACGGTACAGTGCATCTGAAAACCCTGTCTCTAGCAAAACAAGTAACAGACCTGGAAAAACTTGTTTACAGAGTTAAGTGTTTATGTCATAATCAAAATAAGGTTTGGAAAACATCAGATATGGGAATGGAAGGCCATTGAGGGAATATGCCTTGTCAAATTTTGATGGAACGAACTCTAGCATTGCACAGATGGTTGTCCATGTTAATAACTTTGAAATTAAGCCTGTCTTATTCCAAATGCTGAAAGCTCATTCTGCCATGTTCAGGGGCAGTACCAATGAAGATCCCTATCCATATCTCATGAATATTGAGAATGTTTTGGACACGTTCAAATTCAATGGAGTACACCCGAATTGTGTGCGAATAAGGTGGTTTCCTTTCTCTCTCCAGGATAGGGCAAACTCATGGTTACAATCCCACGACCAAGGAATGTTTACTGCTTGGAATCAATTTGCTCAAAAGTTCTTGGCAAAGCATTTTCCACCCGCAAGAACCGCCAAATTGAGAAATGAAATCACCTTCTTTAAACAAGACGTTGGTAAAAGCTTAGGAGAAGCTTGGGAGCGGTTCAAGGAGTTGCCAATGAAATGTCCTCATCACGCCATTCCTTTGTGCCTTCAAATCCAAACTTTCTATAATGGTTTGACTCAAGAGACCAAATCCATAGTGGATGCTTCTGCCATTGGGTCTATCTCATATAAGACTCCGAAGAAAGCTCAAGATCTGCACAATAGGATGGCTACAGTCACTGTTATCATGGACATAACGATGACTCCACCGGTGGCGCAATACCAAGCCAATCAAGTCAATGCCAATAGTGGAGTGTTGAATTTGAATATGCAAAAAGCCCTTTTGGCACAGCAAAGTATGCTCGTGAGCGTGATGAATAACGTTGCAAAGCCATTGGAAAATTTAGGTAAATCAAGTAGTGTAAATGCCATGTCTTCTTCACCAACCCAACCAAACACGGTATGTGATTTTTGTGGAGGCGATCAAGAAAATGGACAATGTGAGATGCCTTATGGGTCCAATGAGCAACTCATTTATGTGTCTAATCAATAATCATTTCAAAGGAACCCATCCGATGCTTATGGAAACACATATAATCCTTCTTGGAGGAACCATCCTAATTTTTCATGGACCAACACCAACAATAAATCTAATCTTCCTTACCAACCAAATCCCCCACCTCAAAATGTCCAACACACTCAAGCCTCAAGTTCCTCACCTAAACCTTATCAACCGCCACATCAAAGAAATTTCGAACCCAATTCATATCAATCTTTTCCTAATCCTTCATTTCAAAACCAACAACCAACACCTCCTTTCAAATTTGCAAATTCTTCCCAACCTCTGTATCATGACCAATGTGTTCCAAAAGAGAATGTGGGTGAAGATGGTTTATAAAAGAGAAGCCGGGTATATGAGAAGGTAGTTGCATAGGAAAAATGAAGAACACAAGAGAGATTATGAGAATTTGCAGGCATCTACAAGGAATTTGGAGATTCAATTGGGCCAATTGCCGAGGTTGAATAATGAGAGATGTTTAGGGGTGCTTCCGTGTGATACCATTGGAAATCCCAAGGAGCAGTGAAAGGCCATCACTCTTAGGAGTGGTAAAGAGTGGGAAGATAGGATTCGGTGAAATTTGTTGAAAAGTAGACAAAAAGAAGGAATTGAGGATGAAGAGTAGGAAAAATAGGAGTTTTCTAATGGGCAAGACAAAATGATGAATGAGTCTACTAAGCCCAACTCACTAAGCAATGAAGGCAAGGATCCGAAGCATCATGAGCCGAAGCATGCTAATGTGCCCTTTTCTCAAAGGCTAAGGGATGAAGAAAAGGAAAAGAAGTTTAAGAAGTTTCTCGAGATTTTCAAAAATTTTAAAATCAATATTCCATTCATGGAGGCACTTGAGAACATGCCTGCCTATGCTAAATTCATGAAACAAGTCCTCACTTCATAAAGGAAATTGCGTGGGGTAGAAATCCTATGCTTAACAGAGAATTGTAGTGCACTCCTTACAAAAAGATTGCCACCAAAGCTTAAGGACACTCGATCATTTTCCATACCATGTGGGATTGGGGGTTTACAATTTGGGAGAGCATTGTGTGATTTGGGAGTTCCGAGAAAAGGATGCCTTATACAACTGCTGTTCTTATACACAATCTAGATGTGTATAAGACCAACAACTGTCTCAAAATCGGGAAGTGGCGAGTCTAACCTAATCCATTATTTTCAATAGTTGAAGTCATTCATTGTAGTTTAATTACAGGCACTTTGGCCAATTGTCAATTCTTCAAATAGCATTTGATCCAAAGAACTCGTGCTTGTTAAACCAATCAATGTGGATTCTACCCCTACTTCCGGTATGTACTTTTTGACCCCATACTTACGGTGAGTTGTATAGTTAATAGTAGGATTAGATGATTATAAATTTCATAACTAGATATTCAAAGTATCAAGTTTTTGGTGTCGTTGATGGGGATTGGATCTTTGGGAATATCGGTATAATTTGGAAAGAAAGATAATTTAATGTGTATTTATTGTGTTATATTTGTTTTGCTTCATTATCTGTTATGAATATTTTGCATAGCTGAAAACATTTTCCGTTTCAAGGTTTGTGTCCTTGTATTGACAAATCCAAAAAAAAAAAATTCTTTTCAGCAGATAGTTTGGGCTAGCTACTAGTGAAAACTATCCCATTTTTCCTTTTTGTTTGCTTTTTCGTTAGTATTCATCTTTTGTGTTTTGTTTTTGTATGGGTCTTTAATTAACGTGCTGAAAACATGAATTAGAATCAATCATGCAAAGGATATTATCATCCTTATTTTTATGAAAGCATGATCAATGAGAATGATTCTTATGATGTTTTGGATGCACTTATAATTACTTGTGATGAACTGTAAATCCAATTTGCAGCACTAGAAGAATAAAAACACAAATTTTCTACTAATTCCATTCCTTATAGTGCACATTGGAATTCTTTTTGCAGATTAACATGTTAATTTGAAATGTGCATACCAATACGATCCATACCCTTCTGATTATCAAACGTGATGATCTGACTATCCAAATTCTTTGTCAAACTACGAAGATTAACCTTATTATTTTTCTGCACCGCTAAAGCCTATGCATGAACAAATGGAGCCCCATAGTGAATACCCATGGTCTACGATGATGAATGCTACTCCAAAGAACTTTCATGGTCGACCAAACACTATGGAAGGGTATGGAGACGAAGCTCACATAAACAACTACTATTCACCCTAACCTGTGGGGCAACCCATGCAAGTTTGGATACAGAATGGCATTCATGGAGACTCTTATGACTGCTATGCTTATGACAACACTCAATCACCACCAACTCAAGAAGATGATGCTAATGCAAGAATGGATAGGAAAATGATTGCCTTAATGTAGAGCCAAGTTGCATCCCAAAAGAGAATAGTCGACCAAATTGCCGAACTCATAAATAAGTCGTTGGGTATAGTTCAAGGGACTAATAACTCGAGTAAACTAGAGTCATTTCCATCTAAATTATGGCATTTTGACCGTTCAAATCCCGAACTTTGGGTAAGTAATTAAAAATTTTAGTGAATTTCTTTCATATGTGTTTGTATTTTCATTCTTGTTATATATGATAAGTTTTTATTAAATTTCTAGCTTAATTAATTGCTCAATGGTGTTAATATTATGCTGGACAAAATTAGAGGTTGGAAGCTGGAATGAATAAAGCTCAAAGGACCAAATTGCAATAATGAAAGAAATGGAAGAATGCTGGGAAAAGATTTGCAAGGCACGATCTGGACTTCTTCGAATTGCGATCTCGACTCGTGAAAATGCCCAAAATGTATTGGAGTCTAGATAGTGATTTCAAATTCTTACATCGCTATCTGGACTTGCTAGTAGATAATGATGTTTTCCAAACCTTATTTTGATGATGACATAAACACTTAACTCTGTAAAACAAGCTTTTGCAGAAATAGATCTTTCGGACGCACAGAACCGTCCGAACTAGGTCAAAACTCCTCGGACGCATTGTATGCGTCTGAACAAACTGGACAAAGAATGAGATCCTGCTCTCTTATACACATCTAGATGTCCGAAAATACAGTCTGGCATAAGGATCTAAGAGACCATGCAGGACGTCTCTTAACGAAGCTCCTCAACAAAACTGAAAGAAGATCGGACGCTGCCTCGGATGCATTCAATACGTCTCGGACGTCCGAAACCCCAACGGCTATTTTTTGTGCATTTATTATTTAGCCGTTAGGAAGTAGTTGAAACCACTTTTTATTGCTCATATAAATCCTAGATGATCTAGGAACCTAAAAAAACCATCTAATACATTGAATACAAGCCTTAGAAAAGAGCAATTTGAGTGCAAATTGACTATAGTGCTTTGTTGTATTAGTGTGCAAATTGTGAGTGATATTCAACTTTGAGTGGAGTGATAATCTTGTATGAAAGTGTGGTTGTAAGTAAGATTCTTGGCTCAACTAAAAGAGTTTTTAGTGTGAGCAAGAACTTCCCAACTTTGTAAAGATTATTGGCTCCCCAAGTGTGTGAAGCATTCAAGAGATTTGATACTTCAAGCTTGCTAGCTTGGAAGTATTGATTGTTTAATTTATTCTCTCTTTACTTTACTGTTCTATTGATTTTGTTATATCTGCATTTAAATTTGAAAATTTCAATTTCTCAAAGTAATTTTTAAGAAACCTAATTCACCCCCCCTCTTACGTTGCTTTGGGACCAACAATTGGTATTAGAGCTTGGTCTCATTATATTGCTTAAACTGCTTTTGAGTAAAGAAATACTGGCAACCAACAATGCTCTGTTTTTTGAGGGCCAATCCGTTACTAGGCCCCCCATGTTTAATGGGGCAAATTTTATTAGTTGGAGAGATAGAATGAAAATATTTCTGCAATCTATTGACATTGATTTGTGCTATGTTGTCAATGAAGGTCCATTTGAAGCTTCTATCATTGATGATCACACAAATAGAAAAAGAGAAAAGACAAGGAATGAGCTCACTCCTCAAGACAAGGCGAACTTGACGTTAAATGCAAAAGCCATGAATGTGTTAAATAATGCCTTGGATGCAAATGAATCAACTCGCGTGAAGGGTTGCAGTTCTGCTAAAGAAATATGGGATAAGTTGAAAGAAATCTCTGAAGGGAGTGATGATAGATGTGAGCAAAAGAAATACTTACTTGTTGCCAAGTATGAGTACTTCAAGATGGAACCACATGAAATCATTGACAAAATGTACTGCAGGTTCAATGACATTATAAATACTTGAAGCCTTGAGAGTAAGGATGGCAGTACTCTTTGGGTCTTAAAAATAGAAAAATCCTAAAAATCTATCCAAAGAATGGGATGCCAAAACAATTGCTATAGAGGAAGCCAAGAATTTAAATTTAATGCCTATTGAATCATTAATCAATTCTCTTACATCTTATGAACTCAAGTTAAAGGCCAAGGTTGTGGATGATGAAGAAGCAAGGCCAAGAAGGAGCATTGTTCTAAAGACCTCTCAATGTGGAAGATGAAAATAGCTCCATCAATCTAGAAGATGAAGATCTTGATGAAGGAGATCTTGCACTCATCACCAAAGGATTTCTTAAACATTACATCAACAAACGAAGAATGAGAAGAGGCGGAGCTACAAACTCAAATAATTTCAAAGGAAAGTCAAGGCTTGAAATGAAGAAGCAAAACGAAAAATGCTTTGAATGCGGTCAACTCGGGCATTTTGCAAATGAGTGTCCTTCCAAGAAAAAGAAGGAAGAAGAAAACTGAGATTCTTAAATTTCAAATCACACATGGGATGATTGCAACTCCGAAGGAGAAATTGAAGAAGAAATGGAGTCGGCACAAATGGCCTTTATGGCCATTGGAGATGATGAGGTAAATTCTAACTATGACTCCAACAATGAAAATGATGAAGATGATCTTGAAGCTTTCATTTTAAAATTGCATGATAGCTTAAAGGAATCATATGCTAGAAATAAGGAGTTAGTTAAAAAGTCAAATGCTTTATTAAATGATAACTCTAAACTTGTGAATGAAGATGTGTATAATAGACAGATCACAATTCGATAAATCATCATTTGAAGAAACGAATGCATGTGAGATCAAAGGTCAAGGAAGAACAAGCCTCCTTGAAGAAAAGAATGGAGGATTTGAATGCTCTCCTAATTAGAAAGAAAGAATCCGAGGTTGATATGAAAAGAAATCTAAATAGAGCTATTAAAAATATGTGTCTATATCAAGAAGAACGAAAAACTTGGAATGAAAGTTGCATGGATCGAAAGCAATTTCACTAACTCAAATGGTCTGACCCAAGAAAACATGGGTACCAAAAGTTATCAATTGATTTATTGTGTAGGTACTTAACATCACGAACAATGCTAAGTGGTTCATAGATAGTGGATGTTCAAGGTGTTGGTTTATGTACTAAAGGCAACAGTGTTGGAATTAGAAATTATACTTATTGCCAACGTTAAATGAACCTAAAGGGTCACACACTAAGAGTAAGCATTGGGTTAAGTTAATTGTTGACTAAGTTCGTTGAATAAGAATTTGTGTCTAGATTCAATGAACGAGAATTATTTACTAAGTTACATTGGATTTACTGGATTGTCCAGTTAAATAGTAATTATAATAATTCGTAAGGAACTATATCTGGTTACTATCATACGCGTTTATATACCTAATACGTGTGATAGAAGAATTCTAATCAAAGAGGAGTTCTTTGAATTTAGGTTAACCGCTATATATAGAATATGATTCTTTAGGGTTCGAAGTGTCTGACATGCGACTCATTAGTAACACACAGAACTATAGAGACGAAAAACCCTACGAAATAGTTCGAAACACTGCTCTAGCAAGCAACACCCTAAAATCGGAAAAGCTACTCGTGTGGATACCTGTAGAGGGCGTTCGTTCAATCCAGAGCAGCGCCTAAGGTCTGACGTGTTCTACAGAATAGTTCGTGGTTGCCGTGGTGTCCAAATAGTGACCGTGGTATAAAAATAATGCAACGGTTCAGATCGCAACCAGGGTTTTGCTGCTATCGAGCATCAAAGGTATATATATCTAAACCCTAGACGATTTAATCAGAACGCATGGATCCTCTTATAGGGATTTCCGGTGTTTTTCCGTTGCATTATTTTTATATTATGGCTAGGAAATCCATGCTTTAGATGTGTATCAGAGCCGCTTGCGTTTTCAATTAAAGTAAAGAGAGATTGATGTATTAGTTACAAACATATTCCAAGCTCATCTCTTATACATGAACTGTAGTTACGGCTGAATGTATGCTGTTGAAAATCTGTTTGATATCTTGATCTCAATACATATACATATGATGTATGCAAAGATTCTATTCGATAGAAACATCCATGTTGGGATGAGCATATTTGATAAAATATAAAGAAGGTTTAGGTGAATGTGAGGGCCAAATGTTTCATTGAATTATCAAATCTCTTGAATGCTTCACACGAATTATGCTTATATATATATATGTATATATGCTTCTGTCGAATGATTTACATATATGATATGTGTATGTTCTGTTTGATGGATTTAATTCGCATCATGCGGGACCGCCGTACTTTCTGTCATAGTGGCTTAAAATCGTTTTGGTTATAACATCGGATAAATAATAGTATGTTTTCTGTTTTATGATGTGTTCATATGCATGGTGCATAGCATGGCCCTTTTGACCTACTAGAATAGTAATTGATTTCTATTTTGGGGTGTAATTATATAAATATGGCCTGCGTGTCGTTTTTCTTTTTTTTTTTTTTTGTAATTTTAAAGTTTTGTATTATTGTATTACAAAGCTTGTAAAGAAGGCAAGACAAGGAGCAACTTGGCGTCAATCAACAACAAGGTGTATTCCATGAAGATGGAAGAAATTTTGAAGTTGTAATTTGACCCTAGGATTGACCTTGATCTTCATATTGGCTTATGAAGATCACCATAGTTTAAGGGCCATGCTATGACACGTTTATCTTACTGTTATTTGTATATGTTTATGTGATGTTAAATGTTAAATATATGTGGTGCATGAAAACATATGATCAATTAACAAGTTCACATAACATGTTAAGCCCTCAATTAATCAGTATGCCACCAAATTTAAACACCTTCCAAAGACTTTGATCACTCATATGATGTAATTGGTAAAGAGTTACCTACCTAAATAACTTAATTTTAATTGTCATGCCAAAGCTGAGTTAAAGTTAAGTGAAATATGGATCTTAACCCACTAAATACAAACTGTTGTGTATTCATTTATGAGGGTAATTGATTTAGTGGGAGTTTTATATTAATATCGAAATATTGTACTTTGCATAATTGTTGTAGATCAATGGCCGCTAATAACACTTCAACACTATCTTATGCGATCTATCCTTGATAAGAGACAGGTGAATGCAAGACCAAATGGAAGCTCATCAAGGAAATGTTCCAACAGCAAGCACGGCAGGAATCTCTGACACGACATCTAGCTTTATAATTCCTGCAAAATGGCTGAAGGAGGTATCTACTCCTCATAGCTTGATGCATGATGGAATCTCATAGATCATCTTGAAAGACTTGGATTTCCCATAAGTCAAGAGTGGCAACGGATTTGATCCCGAATTCTCTTCCCGAGAGTTATAGCCGTTTGTTATGAACTTCAACAAGCTCTTTTTCCAGTCCTCCATAAACAAGAAGCCTCTCTCTTAGTTCTTCCAAAATACTGCAGGATGTTCTTGACTGCTGGCCAAGTTGTAATGGTTCATAAAGGTAAGGGGATAAAAACGAAAGGAAGGTCAAATAAGGCTTATAAGAAAAAGCCCTATACACAAAACAAGCCCAAGATGTGTATAAGAGACAGGTTATTGTCATCAACATACAAAACCAGATACACATCTAGATGTGTACACGTCAGACCTTAACCCTATGAATTATCTTAGTGCTGTTATATCCACATACACATCTAGATGTGTACCTTATACAGCTCTAGATGTCATAAGACACAAGTATTGCGATTATCTATTTCCACGTCATACTTATTAGCCACAGGATCTGGATGTATGNGATGTTACAGTGAAGGTTTCTATCGAATAGGCTCTTACTTATACATCATCTAGATGTGTATACTGGACAGGGTAAGCATCTGTTATACACATCTTGATTTACGGCTAGATCAGCAACTCTTATACAGATATAGATGCTGATTTTAACTTTGAATAATTGTTATTATGTACTGCTTTAAGCGATAACATTGTTTCGTTTCTTGTTTAGACGGCTGAGCAGATTTGATTGCTTTATTAAGAATAAAAATTCTCCATTCACCGTGAAGACGTGTTTTATGGAAATGCTGATTTGCATAATGGTCTTTACGTTCTAAACATTGAAAAGCCCAATCCAGAGATTGTTTATAACATAAATACAAAGAAACCTAGATTGGATGATTCAAATCAAACTTTCTTATGGCCGCCATTGTCGCCTTTGTCACATAAATGAGAAGCGCATATCAAAACTCCATAAAGATGGGCTTTTGAATCAATTTGATCTTAAATCTTATGATATCTGCGAATCTTGTTTGTTGGGAAAGATGACTAAAGCTCCTTTTTGGACACGGTGAAGCGAGCCAATGATTTATTGGGCCTAATACATACGGATGTATGTGGTCCATTAAATATTGTTGCAGAGGAGGTTACCAAGATTTCATTACTTTCTCGGATACTGATTTATCTAGATATAGATGTGTCTAATACACATCTAAACATGTATCTGAGTCAGGTGAAATGATCAACAGTATTAGTTAATGGATCAGCAATGTTGTCATCAGTTGGTACTTTGCATATCTAGATGTGTATCTCTCAAGATCAGGTGGTGTTGACCATTATCCGAATTGTGGAATTGTTTCACAATTAATGTCCACCTGGAACACCACAATGGAATGGTGTATCTGAAAGAAGGAATCGAACCCTATTAGATATGGTTCGATCCATGATGAGTCTGACAGATCTGATCATTATCCTTTTGGGGTTATGCTTTACAAACACTGCATTCACATTGAATCGTGTTTGTGGATAAAACTGTAGAAAAGACACCATATGAGATGTGGACTGGTAAAAAGCCTTGTTTGTCTTTTCTTAAGATTTGGGGCTGTGAGGCTTATGTCAAACGGCAAGTCTTAGATAAGTTAGGTCCCAAGTCTGATAAGTGTTTGTTTGTGGGGTATCCTAAAGAAACTAAAGGATACTACTTCTACAATCCCTCTGAAAACAAAGTGTTTGTTGCCAGAAATGGGATATTTTTGGAAATTGAATTTCTTCACCTTATCAATCCATTTGAGCTGAGATGCAATCCATGTTTGACAATCAAGTTTGGACTTTGATTGATCCACCGGATGGTATAAAAACTATTGGGTGTAAATGGGTTTTCAAGAAGAAAACTGACATGGATGGCAATCTACATACCTTCAAAGCACGATTGGTTGCAAAAGGTTTCAAACAAACTCATGGTATAGACTATGATGAAACCTTTTCACCAGTTGCTATGCTTAAATCCATAAGGATTCTTATTGCCATTGCAGCATACTATGATTATGAGATATGGCAAATGGATGTCAAAACAGCGTTTCTTAATGGAAACTTACTCGAGGATGTGTATATGACACACGCGTATGATTTTGTACAAGTGAGAATTCGAAAAGGTATGTAAGCTTCAAAGATCCATTTATGGATTAAAGCAAGCCTCTCGGAGTTGGAATCTTCGTTTTGACGGCAGTCAAAGATGAATCCAAACTCCTGTCTCTTATACACATCTGTAACAATGATTCTAATTATATATTTTGGTTGTGTTTCGGTTTTGTATGTTGATGACATCTTGCTCATTGGAAATGACATTCCTACCTTGCGAAAGTCAAGTCTTGGTTAGGAAAGTGTTTCTCAATGAAGGATTTGGGCGAAACTTATATCCTTGGTATCAAGATCTATAGAGATAGATCTCAAAAGCTCATTGGCTCGAGTCAAAGTACTTATATAGATAAAGTACTAAAGAGGTTTAGTATGCAAGATTCTAAAGAGGATTCTTGCCAATGTCGCATGGCATCGTATAAGAGACAGCTCTACAGGTATCCACACCAGATGAGCGAAATCGCATGAGTGAGATTCCATATAGCATCAGCTATAGGATCCATCATGTATGCGATGTTATGTACTCGACCGGATGTCTCATATGCTTTGAGCATAACGAGTAGATACCAAGCGGATCTGGTGAAAGTCATCGACATAAACCAAGAAAACATCTTTAGTTCTTCTCAGCTACTTGAGGATATTCTTATTGGTTTCTTCTTTTTCCAAATCCAGATTGTGTATAAGAGACACAGAAACAATGTTACTGCTTAAAGCCTGTCTCTTATACACATCTCGATGTGTATAAGTTTAAATGGAGGTCTTTGTTAATGGAAGAGTTCAAAGCAAGCGACCATAGCAGATTCTACAACGGAAGCAGAATATATAGCAGCATCAGATGCAGCTAAGGAAGCAGTGTGGATTAGGAAATTTGTCACTGAATTAGGTGTTGTTCCTAGCATCACTGATCCAGTTGATATCTATTGTGACAATAATGGGGCTATTGTACAAGCCAAAGAGCCTAGATCTCGCATCAACGATCCAAACACATCGTCAAAGACGTTATTATCTCATTCGTGAGATCATACTGAGAGAGGAGACGTCAAAATATGCAAAGTACCAACCGATGACAACATTGCTGATCCATTAACTAAACCACTACCACAACCAAAACATGATCGCCATGTTCGGTCAATAGGTCTTAGACATATGTATGATTGGACCTAATTGTTTAATTGGGAGACTTTTAATGGATAATTTTAAAACGAATATTGTCATCATGATATTTTATTTATAAAGAGATTTATTATTGCATGTTTTAATATTAGAATCCATGAATAATTTATTATTCTAAATGTCCCTAGTTATTCAATATAGTGGGAATCTTAGATGTGTATAAGAGACAGAAATCATGCAAATCAGCATTTCCATAAAACACGTCTTCACGGCGTCATCCTTAGACCTGAGATCACTATAGTTTCCTACATAAGAACTTATGTGTTTTGACACAATCAAACGTTGTCTTTAACCGGATGATTATAAAGATTGTGATTGAACATGTAGAAATTATGCGGAGGAAAATGAGTGATTAAGATGGAATTTGTCCCTCTTATTATGAGAGAGATGTCTTTGGGCCCCTCGATTAGTAGGAATGTAAAATGCATGGCCGTGCTCAAATGGATTGATAAGGTGATCAAATTCATTTGTTTTATCATTCTACTTCGAGATCGAGAAATCAAATAGTTGGACACAAATAGAGATGACATTGTCCATGCTCTATGTCCAACTAAGACATCGTGTGACTATATTATGACATGGGTTATTTGATCAGGTTATGTCAGATCAATGATCTTCATTTAACTTGGGTGGTCATGATGCCTTGCTAGAGGCCAATCTTGATCTATGAGTATAATCTGTTAATGATAAATTAAAGGTGTTTAATTTATTCTTTGTAACTTTAGAAATTATACTTATTGCCAACGTTAAATGAACCTAAAGGGTCACACACTAAGAGTAAGCATTGGGTTAAGTTAATTGTTGACTAAGTTCGTTGAATAAGAATTTGTGTCTAGATTCAATGAACGAGAATTATTTACCTAATCACAAGGATAGATTTTGATTGTCCAGTTAAATAGTAATTATAATAATTCGTAAGGAACTATATCTGGTTACTATCATACGCGTTTATATACCTAATACGTGTGATAGAAGAATTCTAATCAAAGAGGAGTTCTTTGAATTTAGGTTAACCGCTATATATAGAATATGATTCTTTAGGGTTCATGCTCTGATTAGCTAGCCATTGTATAACCCTGGTTGCAGCGGAAAAACACCACGATCTCCCTATAACGGTCACTGCTTGTACAACGGCAACACACGAACTATTCCGGAGAAGCTACTCGTATAGATACCTAGAGGGCGTTCGTTCAATCCAGAGCAGCGCCTAAGGTCTGACGTGTTCTACGAATAGTTCGTGGTTGCCGTGGTGTCCAAATAGTGACCGTGGTGTTCAGATCGTGAAAGGTTCAGATCGCAACCAGGGTTTTGCTGCTATCGAGCATCAAAGGTATATATATCTAAACCCTAGACGATTTAATCGGAACGCATGGATCCTCTTATAGGGATTTCCGGTGTTTTTCCGCTGCGTTATTTTTATATTATGGCTAGGAAATCCCAACACAAGGCACATGATGGGTGATGCTTCTCTCTTCACAAATCTCACATCCAAAAATAGTGGAAAAGTCACTTTTGGAGATAACAATAAAGCAAAATCAATCGGCATCGGTGATGTAGGTAAAAATGGTGAAACCTTGATTAAGAATGTGCTTCTTGTTGATAATTTGAACTATAATTTATTAAGTGTTAGTCAACTTTGTGACAAAAATTTATCTCTATGTATTTTTTACCAAGCATGAATGTCTTATCCTTGATAAAAATCATGTTGTTTTATTCAAGGGCACTAGGCACAATGATGTGTATGTGATTCATCTTGATAAAATTAGCAATATCAATGTAAAATGTCTTACCGCTTCCATAGATGACCCATGGCTTTGGCATAGAAGACTTTGTCATTTTAATATGGATTTGATTGAAAAACTTGCCAAGAAAGATTTTGTAAGAGGTTTGCCAAAACTGAAATTTTTGAAAAATAAAATTTGTGATGCATGCCAATTTGGTAAACAAGTCAAAGTTTCTTTTAAACCAAAGAATTTTGTGTCTACTCATAAACCTTTAGAATTGTTGCATTTAGACTTATTTGGACCTACTCAATATGCTAGTCTAGGTGGTTGCAAATATTCATTTGTTATCGTAGATGACTATTCTAGGTTCACTTGGGTATTATTTCTTGTTCACAAAAATGAAGCATTTGAAAGATTTGTAAAACTGTTTTCCATCATAAATTCAAAATTTATTGAATACAAAAATTGTTCGTCTAAGGAGTGACAATGGTGCCGAATTTAAATTTGGGGGTTTTCCCGACTTTTGTGATCACGACGGTATCTTTCATGAGTTTTCGGTTGTTAGAGTCCCTCAACAAAATGGGGTTGTTGAAAGGAAAAATAGGACTCTTCAAGAAATGGCTAGAACTATGATTAGTGAATGTGACTTACCACAATACTTTTGGGCCGAAGCGGTTAACACGGCTTGTTATGTTATGAATCGAGTTTTATTAAGATCCTCTTTAAATTAAACTCCTTATGAACTCCTTTTTTATAGAAAACCCGTTGTGAGCTATTTCAAAGTTTTTGGTTTCAAATGCATTATTTTAAAAATCAAAGAAAACCTTGGAAAATTTGACAAAAAATCGGATGAAGGAATTTTTCTAGGATATTCTAGTGACAAGAAAGCATACCGAGTTTACAATAGAAGAACGCTTTTGATTGAGAAAGTTGTGCATGTTATTTCATTTGATGAAACTAATGATGTTATCTCATAAGAATAGATGTGTGAAGATGAAGATGTAGGTATTTTAAAGGAGCTTGATAAGCTCATTATTCATGAAGATCATCAATGATTACATCAAGTGTTGATATCAACAACCATCAAATTGATGATGAAAATAATGAGGATGCTCAAAATGATCTTCCGAAAGCTTGGAGATTCGTCTCTAATCATCCTCAAGATTTAATCATAGGTGATCTATCCGATGGGGTAACTACTCGTTCTCATAAACCTTTGAATAGTAATTGTGCATTACTCTCTCACATTGAACCTAAACATATAGATGTTGCTTTGAGTGATGAATCTTGGGTTAAAGCTATGCAAGATGAACTCAGTCAATTTGAGAAAAATAATGTATGGACCTTAGTTGAAAGACCTTCTTCTCATCCAGTCATTGGTACTAAATGGGTTTTTAGAAACAAATTAAATGACAAAGGTGAAATCATAAGAAACAAAGCTAGACTTTTGTTGCAAAAGGTTACGCTCAAGAAGAAGGTATTGACTTTGATGAAACCTTTGCACCCGTGGCTAGATTAGAATCCATTCGCATGTTTCTTGCATTTGCATGTTTCAATAATTTCAAATTATTTCAAATGGATGTCAAAGTGCCTTTTTAAATGGTTTTATCGACCAAGAAGTTTTCGTCGAACAACCTCCGGGCTTTGAAAATAAAAATCTTCCAAATTATGTTTTCAAACTCTCCAAAGCTTTATATGGTTTGAAACAAGCTCCAAGAGCTTGGTATGAAAGATTAAGTGGGTTCTTGACAAAAAATGGATTCAAAACAGGTGTAGTTGACACCACTCTTTTTACAAAAACGGATTCTAATGGTTTGTTAATTGTTCAAATTTATGTTGATGATATTATTTTTGGAGCAACTAATGAAAGTTTGTGTAAGGATTTTTCACATTTAATGCAAGAAGAGTTTGAGATGAGTATGATGGGCAAGTTGCAATTTTTCCTCGGATTCATCACAAGTTCATCAAACTAAGGAAGGAACATTTATTACACAAATCAAGTACAGAAAGGAGCTACTCAAATGATTTGGAATGGAAGATTGCAAACAAGTTGGCACACCAATGTGCACTTCAACATCTACTTACAAAAGACGAAGAAGGTAATAGTGTTGATGAAAAACACTATAGAGGTATGATCAGAAGTCTACTTTACTTAACTGCCAGTAGACCAGATATCATGTTTGCTGTTTGTTTATGTGCTAGATTTCAATCTTGCCCTAAAGAATCGCATTTAATAGCTGTTAAAAGAATTTTTAGATACCTAAAGGGTTCAATGGATTTTGGTCTATGGTATCCAAAGTCCTCTACATTTGACTTGATTAGTTATTCTGATGCCGACTTTGCTAGATGTCAAATTGATAGAAAAAGTACCAGTGGTATGTGTTATTTTCTGGGAAATTGCCTTGTATCTTGGTTTAGCAAAAAACAATCTTTCTATTTCTCTTTCTAGATGCACAAAATGTAAGATTGAAAGAAAGAGGCAAGATTGAACCAACTTCTTTGGATAAAACATACCACCTAAAGATTCAGGTGAAAGGTTGGACCCTATATTGTGTGACAACACTAGTGCAATTAATCTCACAAAAAATCCTGTTATGCACTCTCGAACCAAACACATTGATGTTAAAAATCATTTAATTAGAGACATCTTTTGTAAAAAAGAAATTCGTGTTGATTTTGTGCCTACTTCAGATCAATTAGCTGATATATTTACAAAACCCTTAGATCTAGATAGCTTTGAATTGCTCAAAAAATGTGTGCGGATCTTACAGATAAATCTGGCATACGTTCATAGTTCGGACGCACTTATTCGTCCGAACAACTTTTCTTTCGGACACTGTGGATCATCCGAAAGCTTCTGTTACTTCTCGGACGATCATAATCGTCTGAACATTAATCTTTTTTTTTTACCATACACTCTGGAAATCTATCCGGACGCGCACCATCGTCCGAAAGAACTTCGGACGCATTGGCTCCTCCTTCGGCCGTCCGTTCTTCAGCTTTCGGACGCTTCGTCGGACGCAGATGTGTACGTTCAGCCGTCCGAAAAGTGCCCCTCTTTGATTAAAACCGTCCATCTTTCCCATTTCGGACTTAAGAACTGGTCTTATACACATCTTAATGTAAAGAGACAGATCCTAAGGAAACAAGCAAATAAATTTGTTCTTAAAAGTCTAGTGTAGAATCGAAACATCTCTTATACACATCACTAAATATAAGAGAATAAGATTAGTTCTATCTTTTTTTCTTGAATTGAAAGAATTTGAGGATTGATGAGAATTTTGGAAATTGAGTGATTCTGTCTCTTATACACATCTAGATGTGTATAAGAGACAGGAAGTCATTCTACCGTTCATATGCCTTGGCATCAGGAATTTTGATAAGATTGATTGTTCAACGTCCTGCTTCTCACAGTCTATTTGATGAATATAATCTTCCCATTATCAAATCTTGTTTTGAAAAACAAAATTGGGGTCATCTTGTGCATCTTGATTTACCTGTTTATCATGACATGGTGCTTCAGTTCACGGCCAATCTTCGGAAAGGCCCTACTGTTCGCACTCTCATTTCTCGTGTTAACAGCACTGATCTTGAGATTTCATCAAACATCATTAACACCATTTTTGAATGTGAAGTCTCAAACCCCAAATTTTTCCTATTTCTTTTCATTAGACAAATGGCCTGCTGATGATACTCAGTTTGATATCGATGAAGTCAGGGCTATTTTTAACATCCATTTTAAACAGGCCTCGGAAGCCAAAACTACATTACTCGCTCCTGAACTCAATATTCTGTACACTCTTGTCACAAATCTGTTATTGCCAACTGACGGGCATCGTACTGAGCCCGGAATAAGAGAACTTTACTTATTTTTTTGTGTTTTCAAGGGTATTCCTCTTGATTTTGGGTATCTCTTTTGTTTCCTATGGGAACTCTTTCTCACTGATACCCGAAGAAACATTCCTTTTGGCAAATTTCTCATCAAAATTTTTGATTTCCTCAACATTTCTTTCAACGGAAACAAGCAATATCCTCCTTATTTTAACAAATCATACATTGAACGCAAAGGCCTTCGTTTTTTCAACGATCAATGGCTAACTAAGGCAGCCTTTGATATTGCACAGTCACAATCCCATGCTTCCACTTCTGATTTTGCTATTCCTCATTCTCCTACTCCTCAACCACCTCCACTTACATCTGAACCATCTACATTTGAACCATCTCTTTCACATATCTGTGGACTTCTCACCTCTCTGAGCACTCAAGTCAGTTCATTTCAACGTCGCACAAATCGTAAGTTAAAGCGACTTAAAACTCGTCAAATGATTCTCCAAGAGGCACTCAGCCTTGGCACGTCTGTTTCGGCTCAGGTTCAATTTGCTAATCTTCAGTCCCAATATCCACTTGAGTCATCTTCCGACAATAATGAACCTGAAGATGGAAATACCCGTGAAGACAATGCAGAAGCTGCTCAAGGAGCTGCAGATGATGATGATGAGGATGTTGACGGCACGTTTGACTTCATCATGCAACGTCGCACCGGAGAGGAGGATGACAGTGAAGCCACTGCTGAAGATGAAGTCACTGCTGAAGATGCTCCTTCCAAACGACAAAAGACTGAAAAGCGCTCCAAGAAGCGCAATGACTCACATTAGTTCTTTTCACATTTGTATTTTGTGTTCAGCAGTTCTTTGTTTGTTAGAATCTTTAAGCATTTCTTTTGGTTTTCAGAATTTCTGTGGCTTGGTTGTGTATTTCTTTGACTCTAGCACCTTTAAACTTTTCAGTTGGATGTATGAAACTTGTTCTATTTTTGTCAAACTACTTGCATGTTCTAAGGGGGAGTAGTCTCCTCTATACTATTGTGCTTTGGTGATTGATATTCAATTGTGATATATTGCAAATTGATTAGTCATATCCAATTGTTTTTACATAAAGATTTGTCATCATCAAAAAGAGGGAGATTGATGTTTTCCAAATCTTATTTTGATGATGACATAAACACTTAACTCTGAAAAACAAGCTTTCGCAGGAACAGATCTTTCGGACGCACAGAACCGTCCGAACTAGGTCAAAACTCCTCGAACGCATTGCATCGTCCGAACAAACTGGCAGAAAGAATGGGATCCTACAGCTTCTCTTTCGGACGCTCAGGACCGTCCGAAACCTCTATCGGATGAAGGAACGGATGCATGCACGGACGTCCGAACGAAGCTCCTCAACAAAACTGAAAGAAGATCGGATGCTGCCTCGAACGCATTCAATACGTCTTGGACGTCCGAAACCCCAACGGCTATTTTTTGTGCATTTATTATTTAGCCGTTAGAAGTAGTTGAAACCACTATTTATTGCTCATATAAATAGATGATCTAGGAACCTAAAAAACCATCTAATACATTGAATACAAGCCTTAGAGAGAAAGAGCAATTTGAGTGCAAATTGACTATAGTGCTTTGTTGTATTATGAAAGTGTGGTTGTAAGTAAGATTCTTGGCTCAACTAAAAGAGTTTTTAGTGTGAGCAAGAACTTCCCAACTTTGTAAAGATTATTGGCTCCCCAAGTGTGTGAAGCATTCAAGAGATTTGATACTTCAAGCTTGCTAGCTTGGAAGTATTGATTGTTTAATTTATTCTCTCTTTACTTTACTGTTCTGTTGATTTTGTTATATCTGCATTTAAATTTGTAAATCTCAATTTCTCAAAGTAATTTTTAAGAAACCTAATTCACCCCCCTCTTAGGTTGCTTTGGGACCAACAGATAAGTTGTAAGGGCAATCTCGTAATCTTGCAGCAAATAATTTTTGATTTTTGCCTTGCACAATACTACACTATTTAAGATACTTCAAAAATTGCAATAGAGTATGTAGGAAAGATTTATGTAGGAAACTAGTAGATTTTAGGATAGATTAGGAAAACTTTTGAAGATTCTCAAGTTTCTTTTGAATGAAAAGTTGATAACCTCGTAAATGTTGTATATTGTATGTGTCATTTACCTCTATTTTAATGTAATTTGAATAATAATTGTGTAATTAAGAGCTAAAATAGTTTATTTTGAGTTTTTTCGGGTTTGAGTGAAGAATGACTTAAAATGGATCACAATATTGGAGGAAAACGTTCACTTGCGTGGTGCAAATCGGATATAGTTTGGAAAATGAAGCATAACTCTCTTGTTCGAATTCCAATTTCTGTGATCTTGGATTCGAAAGCTAAGAAAGACTGCTACAACTTTTATGTTCTGAGTTATACAAGATTCTAAAGGCATCCCGCTTAAAATTGCAAAGTTGGAAAATATGCACCGGCGAGGAGCGATTCTGACATAGTTTGGTAGATTGAATATAACATTCTTGTCCGATGTCAGATTGAGCTGATTTAAGATTTTTTAGAAAGCTAAGACATGTGTCTACAACTTTCATGTTTTGAGTTTTAATGAGTCTAAATTCTACCTGAATCGTGGATAAAATTGAAGATGAAGGGAAGGAACTCACTGGAAGTCGCGCCCAGGCGCGATGTCCAGTAAGGAAGTTGTTGCTCACTGGAATCCGTGCCCAGACGCTGTAAAAGTGCGGCGCCCCGGCGTGGGTTGACCGGAAGCTCATGTTAAGTGACTTATTTTGCAAGAAACGTCCCCTTGTGGCCCTGGTTGCGTGGGAAAACATGTACTTATCATCTCGGAACCCCAAAATCCTACAAACACCTATAAATGCAGGGGAGTTGAAAGAAAGGCATCTGCTATTAGTTAGATTAGCCATTAGAATAGAAATTCATTAGATTAGACTAGGGTTTTCTTTATTTTTAAGAAGGATTGAAGAGGAGGTTCAAGATTGACAATCTTGGACCAAGAACTTGCGATTCTTCAAAAGAGAAGCATTCTTAAACCTTTTCTTATGTTATTTAGTTCTTGTTTTATGATTCTCTTATTGTTTAATGCTTTCTGGGGTTATACACATATTTTTCTTTTGAGTTTCTTAGAAATATTAGGGTTCTTGTTAATTTCTTACTTTTTAGTTAAGAATTTTCAACTTCTTGCATTAATTTCTAGTTAATTTTTAGTGGGCTTTCTTATTATCTTGAAAAATCCAAAAAAATTTAGATTTTGATTTTAGCTTTTTCCAATTTCTAGTTTAGAAATGGTTGCTTAAAGTCTTCAAAGTTTCTTCTTTGTAGTCTTTTTAATTGGGTAACTTGCTTGCTTTTCATTTTAGTCTGATTTTGTTCAATTTAGGGTAGAATTAAGGGCTTTTAGTTAATTACTTTTGTTAGAATTTAGTAGCTGGTCTCTTAATTGCGTAATTGCTTAGTTTTCGTTACTTGTTTTAGTAGATAAATTGGCTTAATTTGGTCTTGCTTACTTGAGTTTAAATACAAATTTGATTAGTGTAGTTTTATCTCTCATTGATTGATTTTTCCTTAACTATACAAATACTCACAAATCTTGGTATTTGGCAATGTGTATACCAGCCTTCCGACAATCATTGTGAGAACGATCCCTACTTCCCTTTACTACTAGTTAACCGTATACTTGCAGGATGCCATCTAGTTAGTAGTAGGATTTAGGTGTTTCATAAATTCACAACTAGGTGTGTAAGACAAGAAGTTTTTGGTGCCGTTGCTGGGGATTGTCCTTGGTTTTTGGCAATATCAAGGGCTATACGGGTGGAGTAGATTAAGCATTTTAGTTTAATTTATTTGTTAACATTGTTTATTCTTTTATGTTTGTTGGTTGTCTTGTGTAATTGGCTTGGCACTTCAATTGACTATTTCTTTGCATGTAGTGCCTGGTAAGAGGTGATAAAGGCCCATTTCTTTGCTTGGAAAATGAAAAGGAAAAAGAGCTAAGCGAAATCCGAAAGTTGAGAAGAGTACAACTAGAGCAAGAAATGACTAAAATGGCAAATGCTAATGCTCATCAAAGGAATTTGAACGTGGAAAACAATGATGAAGAAGTTGTTGAAAATAATGGGAGAACAGGTGGTTATGGGAATGGAAATTGCATGAAGGAAATGGAAGGCCGTTGAGGGAATATGCCTTGTCGAATTTTGATGGAACGAACTCTAGCATAGCACAGATGCCTGTGCATGCTAACAACTTTGAAATTAAGCCTACCTTATTCCAAATGCTGCAAGCTCATGCCATGTTCGGGGGTAGTACCAATGAAGATCCCTATACACACCTCATGAATATTGAGAATGTTTTGGACACGTTCAAATTCAATGGAGTACACCCGGATTGTGTACGAATAAGAGTTTTTCCTTTCTCTCTCCGGGATAGGGCAAAGTCATGGTTACAATCCCATGCCCAAGGAACGTTTACTACTTGGAATCAATTTGCTCAAAAGTTCTTGGCAAAGCATTTTCCACCCACAAGAACTGCCAAATTGAGAAATGAAATCACCTTCTTTAAACAAGACGTTGGTGAAAGCTTAGGAGAAGCTTGGGAGCGGTTCAAGGAGTTGCTAATGAAATGTCCTCATCACGCCATTCCTTTGTGCCTTCAAATCCAAACTTTCTATAATGGTTTGACTCAAGAGACCAAATCCATAGTGGATGCTTCTACCATTGGGTCTATCTCATATAAGACTCCGGAGAAAGCTCAAGATCTGCACAATAGGATGGCTACAGTCACTGTTATCATGGACCGATGACTCCACTGGTGGCGCAATACCAGCCCATTCAAGCCAATGCCAATAGTGGAGTGTTGAATTTGACTATGCAAAAAGCCCTTTTGGCACAGCAAAGTATGCTCATGAGTGTGATGAATAACGTTGCAAAGGCATTGGAAAATTTAGGTAAATCAAGTAGTCTAAATGCCATGTCTTCTTCACCAACCCAACCAAGCATGGTATGTGATTTTTGTGGAGGCGATCAAGAAAATGGACAATGTGAGATGCCTTATGGGTCCAATGAGCAACTCATTTATGTGTCTAATCAATCATCATTTCAAAGGAACCCATCCGATGCTTATGGAAACACATGATAATCCTTCTTGGAGGAACCATCCTAATTTTTCATGGACCAACACCAACAATCAATCTAATCTTCCTTACCAACCAAATCCCCCACCTCAAAATGTCCAACACACACAAGCCTCAAGTTCCTCACCTAAACCTTATCCACCGCGACATCAAAAAAATTTCCAACCCAATTCACATCAATCTTTTCCTAATCCTTCATTTCAAAACCAACAACCAACATCTCCTTTCAAATATGCAAATTCATCCCAACCTATGTATCATGACCAATATTGTCACGCCCCAAAAACGGGACCGTAACACGCCGCGCTAATGGAACACCAGTCCAAAGCGCAAGGCACAAACGAACAGAGCAACAAACTTAACCGCAATATAATAGAACCATCAAACTATTTCTTAACTATAAAACCGAATATTTCATTTTACACAAAAATACGAATTACAAAATTTCTTCTTAGTACAAAAGATGCTACAACAAAAACAAAGTTCATCAATACAAAACCTATGAACCTCCAACACTACCTCTTATACACATCTAGATTGTATTGGAAGGTTATCCGCAGAGAGATGTTAGTAACTGCTTAATGACTATGGAGACAATCTAAAAGCTCCTAACGCGGTGGAGAGTCAAAAACGAGCACCTAATCTGAAAAATTATAAATCACGTGGGGTGAGCATAACTAGCTCAGTGGATATCATAAAAGCTCTTCAAATGGGGCCAAGCATTTCGATAAAAAGAAAACATAAAGATAATAACATTTGTTAAAACCATAGTCATTAAGCAGTTTCTAAAATGTCTCATGCCATTTAAAAGTCAATCAACCATAATCATAAGTAGTTTCTAAAATGTATCATGCCATTTAAACGTCAGGCATGCCCAAAACATAGTAAAAAAGATCCAATCATTTCAAAACATAGTATGCTAAAGCATAGCGAACAAATCCAAGTACAGTTTCAATCCGGAATATAATAAAATAGCATGAGTATCTTTTAGGCTCGAAGGTATGACCTACAATACTAGTGACAGATCTAGTAATCTACCACACCTACTAGTCTGACCGGGAGGTCAAGTTATCCCATCACAAGACCCCGGAGTCATGTAGATCATGAGCGATTACAGCAGTCACCATGGCGTCCCATGGATGACTATAGAACCGGTTCTCCACAACTCAAACATTTCCAAACACATCCAGAATTATATACCTAGGTCACCTATGAGCCAAAACAGTCATAAAATGCTTTCATATCAAAAGAGTTTGCAAACATATCATTTGATTAACATAAAATAGCTTGGTCCCGATTTCATATGTAATAATTCCAAAACTTGGTAAAAGTGCAATTCCAAACATCATACACATTTTAAAATCCATCCAAACATATTTCGAAAGTCGTTAAACAAAATACAAGTGGAAGAGGGTCTATGTTACCCACCTATCAAAGCAAAAACTGCACAAATGATCACCGAACGCGATCGCCGGCGGTAGGTGGCGTGGGTACCTAAAACAGATATATGAGGACTCTTAGAAGACCGATGTAGAAGTTAAAGAATGACTAGGGAAGCGAAAACGACGCGAAACGATAGAAAACGACACCAAAAGCTCTTTGGTCAAAAATGACCTTTTCACAATTTCTGACCAACTTCGACAAGCTAAAGCCCCAGTCAAAACACTTAGTTAACCCCTCAAATTCGTATTACCTTTGGAACCTGTCTCTTATACACATCGATTTTCCGAAAAACCGAAAAACTTTGCCCTCCCTAGGCTATAAGTAGGCTATCCTCCCTGCCAACAAAATCCAATTCCAAGGTATTCAAGGGACCTTGGTTACAACCCAACTCAAAACAACATATTCAACCAACCAACAAAATCCATTTCCAAGGTATTCAAGGGACCTTGGTTACAACCCAACTCAAAACAACATATTCAACCAACAAAATCCATAAACAGAAAGATTCACCGGAGCAATAGCCAGGACTATATCAATAGCATTCCACAACAATGGAAAACACCTAAAACCATCAAAAGATCATTAAAGATTATGGCCCTTTAAACATAACCAATTATCCAAATTATCCTAGTTGCGCCAAACTTCCGCTTACTTACAAAATGAAGGGAAATCAATTCCACTTGGTTTCAAGTCTCAATTCCTATCCAAACTAACCTTAAAACACTCTTAAAACATCATTATGTGCATAGACATAAGCATTCATAGCATAACACTCTAGGTCACATATGGAAGACAAAACCCCAACTCATAATCTTAAAATTTGTAATCTAACCATGGAAAGTTGTTAAAAATCAACCCCAATCACTTCCCAACCTCCAAAACACTAAAAACAACCCATAACATACATAAATCAACACATATAAGGCTGCAAAGAGGGTTATTTTTCAGCCCTAAAGAATCCTACAAAACTTGAAATTAAAGCTTGGATCATAAAGCCCATAAGCCATAAATGCTAAAATACATAAAATCTTACCTTCCAAGTGATTCCTACTTGAAATCCAAGAAAATTTTTGGGGAAAAAGGAGAAGAGGAGTTGTCGGCTGCTGCTAGGAAGAAATGAGGAAGAAAACAACAAGAAGAAGACTTAAAAAAACTTCCAAAGTTGACCCAAATAGTACCCAAGTTGACCAAATAGTCTCCAAGTTGACTATTTGACCCAAAACTAATTTTTTTTGCTACTAAATTAACATTTTTAAATCAGCCATCAAACAACACTCACACACCGCAATGCACTAATTACACTTAGTCCAACTTTTGACCCGTTTACCCGTCGGTACCGAAATCGCGTAAATCGAAAAATTTGCCGAATTGGAAAACGAATAAGTTGAAGTACTTTATGACTAAAAATAATATGAAAAACATTTTAAACCAATTAAAATCAAAGAACAAGGCTATTAAAATACTGGGTTTCACATTCTACCCCCCTTAAACAAAGTTTCGTCCTCGAAACTTACGAAATCACGAAGCAAACAAAGCTGGATACTTCGATCTCACGAGGCTCTACTTTATCAGAGTCTATCACATAAGCCAAATAGCTCTCACACACCCCTATCTAAGGCCTTAAACGCCTTCACTGCTGATATAATCGGAATCCTAGTTTTGGGCTTCTTTTCATTCCCACGAAAAATCACCGTATCTAAACCAGGCATCTGAAACATCACATACCTCTCTTTACAATTAATCGTTGCACCAATAGCTGCCAACCAATCCAAACCCAAAATCAAATCAAAGGCTGTTATCGGTAACTGAATAAGGTCAGCCTCAAACTTCCTATCACAAAACTCTAACCGACAACCTTCCAATACAAACCTAGACTCCATAACCTTCCCGTCTGGGGTCCCCACTCTATAAGGATCCTCTAAACATCTAGGTTTATCGGACAGACATCTAAGAAAACATCTAGCTACAAATGAATGTGATGCCCCACAATCAAATAAAGCATAAGCAGGTATGGAATTCACTAAAATTAGTGCCTGCAACTACTGAATTGGTTGGAGAGCTATGCTTTAGCATATCTATGTCTTATTCGGGCGGACCACCCCGCACTCCACTAGTCGCCTCGATGGTTTTAACAAATGTTATTCTGTCTCTTATACACATCTAGATGTGTATAAGAGCATGCATTTTAGCGAGGCATGAGGAGAGATCGGGATACCTTTCAGAGGGGTCAGAGCTCTACGCCAGGCGGCTGCCGAATCACCGTCTCGAGATCTCGAGGTGGCTCCCAATCGAAGAAGAAAGAAGAACTCGTCGACGGACCCTCCTACTCCCAGTGGAGTTTTGGGTCAAATAGTCAACTCTGTCTCTTATACACGACTGAGACTGAGGCTAAGACTGAAATGGTCCGTGGTGCAGTCTGGCATTCCAGCTTCAGAGGCTTGGGGAGTCTGACCCCGCTGTCTGGCGTGACGATCAGCAGCTCATGCCTCGCTCCGAATCCAGCTGAATGGCTAGATTATACATCTCCTCATAAGTCCGGGACGACCCACTATCGCCTCTCTCCGAAGCTCGGCTCTAAGACCCTTCCGGAAATTAAGGTGGCCCAATTAGATACACATCTAGATATGTATCCCGGAATATCTCCCAAGTCACAGGCTGTCTCGGTGTGGGCAACGTAGCCTCAACGGTCTGCCACCACTTGGCCGCCTCAGCAACCAAGAAAGGAATAGCCAAAGATGTCCGTGATTCCACCGGAATCTGAAATAACTCAAAATCCCTCTCTATCTCGCCCATCCATGACTCCGTCTTAAGCGGATCCGGAGCCCCATCAAACGTAGGTAGCCCGGCCTTCTTGAGCGTCTGAAATTCAGATGGAATGTCGGTACGCGATGGTGGAGGTGGTTGGAGCAAAGGGAGGTCGCTCAGCGGCCAAGTGTCGAAGAGACGTTGCCCAGGCTACGTCTCTTATACCGTCTCTTATACACATCTAGATGTGTATAAGAGACAGGCTATTGGGGTTGATTTTTAACAACTTTCCATGGTTAGATTACAAATGCAGGAGATTATCTACCGCGACCTCTAGAACCAAAACGCGTCCTAGGCGGCATACTAGCTGATAAGAGTCAAAGACGGAATCATGAGCAAAGAATAACTCTTCTAGATTCAACAAAAGAGGTACAACAAAGTTTACATAAGCAAGGACCTCTCAAAACCCCCCCAAAACAAGTCAATCAATAACTCCAGGTCAAAGAATTCCACAGATCCTGTAATGCCGCGAACAAAACAGAATCTTATATAATTCTAAGCCCGAGCACATCGATTTAAACCTCGAGGTTTTCATCGTATACCTATTGACTGTCTCTTAGGATTCAAACCTATGCTCTGATACCACTAAATGTCACGCCCCAAAAATGGGACCGTCACACGCCGCGCTAATGGCACAAGAGACAGGTTCGCAAGGCGCAAACGAACAGAGCAACAAACTTAACTGCAATGTAATAGAACCATCTAACCATTTCTTAACTATAAAACCGAATATTTCATTTTACACATGTGAAACGAGATCTTATCGTTGAGTACAAAAGATGCTACAACAAAAACAAAGTTCATCAATACAAAATCTATCTAATACACTATCCCTCTCCAAACAAAGAGAAGCTTGGAAGATTATCCGCAGAGTCCTACCGGAATGTGGAATCTGGAGACAATCTAAAAGCTCCTAACGCGGTGGAGAGTCAAAAACGAGCACCTAATCTGAAAAATTATAAATCACGTGGGGTGAGCATAACTAGCTCAGTGGATATTATAAAAGCTCTTCAAATGGGGCCAAGCATTTCGATAAAAAGACAACATAAAGATAATAACATTTGTGAAAACCATAGTCATTAAGCAGTTTCTAAAATGTCTCATGCCATTTAAAAGTCAATAAACCATAATCATAAGTTGTTTCTAAAATGTATCATGCCATTTAAACGTCAGGCATTCATCATCTAGTTGTGTATAAGAGATTTTAATTGGTTTAAAATGCTTTATCATATTATAGCGAACAAATCCAAGTACGTTTCAATCCGAATATAATAAAATAGCATGAGTATCTTTTAGGCTCGAAGGTATGACCTACGGTACTAGTCGATCTAGTAATCTACCACACCTACTAGTCCGACCGGAGGTCAAGTTATCCCATCACAAGACCCCGATCAAATAGTTCATAGCATCACAGTCACCATGCTGTCCCATATATGACTATAGAACCGGTTCTCCACAAATCAAATATTTCCAAACACATCCAGAATTATATACCTAGGTCACCTATGAGCCAAAACAGTCATAAAATGCTTTCATATCAAAAGAGTTTGCAAACATATCATTTGATTAACATAAAATAGCTTGGTCCCGATTTCATATGTAATAATTCCAAAACTTGGTGAAAGTGCAATTCCAAACATCATACACATTCAAGTTATTATCCAAACATATTTGAAAGTCGTTAAACAAAATACAAGTGGAAGAGGGTCTATGTTACCCACCTATCAAAGCAAAAACTGCACAAATGATCACCGAACGCTATCGCCGGCGGTAGGTGGCTAGGTACCTAAAACAGATATAAGAGGACTCTTAGAAGAGATGTAGAAGTTAAAGAATGACTAGGGAAGCGAAAACGACAGAAACAATAGAAATCTACACCAAAAGTTCTTTGGTAAAAAATGACCTTTTCACAATTTCTGACCAACTTCGACAAGCTAAAACCCCAGTCAAAACACTTAGTTAACCCCTCAAATTTGTATTACAGCTAGATTAGGAGACACATCTAGCTCAGTTTTCCAGAAAAACCGAAAACTTCGCCTCCTAGGCTCTGAAGCAGATTTAATAAGTCTACTAACCAAGGTCCCTTATATTCAAGGGACCTTGGTTACAACCCAACTCAAAACAACAGTATTCAACCAACCAACAAAATCCAAGATGATTTCCAAGGTATTCAAGGGACCTTGGTTACAAAACTCAAAACAACATATTCAACCAACAAAATCCATAAACGGAAAGATTCACCGGACTCAATGCGGGACTATATCAATAGCATTCCACAACAATGGAAAACACCTAAAACCATCAAAAGATCATTAAAGACCCTTTAAACATAACCAATTATCCAAATTATCCTAGTTGCGCCAAACTTCCGTTTACTTACAAAATGAAGGGAAATCAATTCCACTTGGTTTCAAGTCTCAATTCCTATCCAAACTAACCTTAAAACACTCTTAAAACATCATTATGTGCATAGACATAAGCATTCATAGCATAACACTCTAGGTCACATATGGAAGACAAAACCCCAACTCATAATCTTAAAATTTGTAATCTAACCATGGAAAGTTGTTAAAAATCAACCCCAATCACTTCCCAACCTCCAAAACACTAAAAACAACCCATAACATACATAAATCAACACATATAAGGCTGCAAATTTAATGAGGGTTATTTTTCAGCCCTAAAGAATCCTACAAAACTTGAAATTAAAGCTTGGATCATAAAGCCCATAAGCCATAAATACTAAAATACATAAAATCTTACCTTCCAAGTGATTCCTACTTGAAATCCAAGAAAATTTTTGGGGAAAAAGGAGAAGAGGAGTTCGGCTGCTGCTAGGAAGAAATGAGGAAGAAAACAACAAGAAGAAGACTTAAAAAAACTTCCAAAGTTGACCCAAATAGTACCCAAGTTGACCAAATAGTCTCCAAGTTGACTATTTGACCCAAAACTAATTTTTTTTGCTACTAAATTAACATTTTTAAATCAGCCATCAAACAACACTCACACACCACAATGCACTAATTACACTTAGTCCAACTTTTGACCCGTTTACCCGCCGGTACCGAAATCGCGTAAATCAAAAAATTTGCCGAATTGGAAAACGAATAAGTTGAAGTACTTTATGACTAAAAATAATATGAAAAACATTTTAAACGAATTAAGATCAAAGAACAAGGCTATTAAAATACTGGGTTTCACAAATATGGTCCAAACGAGAATGTGGGTGAAGATGGTTAGAAAAGAGAAGCCGAGTATTTGAGAAGGGAGTTGCATAGGAAAAATGAAGAACGCAAGAGAGATTATGAGAATTTGAAGGCATCTACATGGAATTTGAAGATTCAATGGGGCCAATTGCCGAGGTTGAATAATGAGAGACGTTTAGGGGTGCTTCCGTGTGATACCATTCCAAATCCCAAGGAGCAGTGCAAGGCCATCACTCTTAGGAGTGGTAAAGAGTGGGAAGATAGGATTCGGAGAAATTTGTTGAAAAGTAGACAAAAAGAAGGAATTGAGGATGAAGAGTAGTAAAAATGGGAGTTTTCTAATTGGCAAGACAAAATGATGAATGAGTCTACTAAGCCCAACTCACTAAGAAATGAAGGCAAGGATCCGAAGCATCATGAGCCGAAGCATGCTAATGTGCCCTTTCCTCAACGGCTAAGGGATGAATTCCCAATCCCAAAAGGTAAAGAAGCTTAAGAAGTTTCTCGATTTTTTCAAAAATTTTAAAATCAACATTCCATTCGTGAAGGCACTTGAGAACTTGCCTATGCTAAATTCATGAAACAAGTCCTCACTTTATTAAGGAAATTGCGTGGGGATGAAATCTTATGCTTAATGGAGAATTGTTGTGCACTCCTTACAAAAAGATTGCCACCAAAGCTTAAGGACACCGGATCATTTTCCATTCCATATGGGATTGGGGGTTTACAATTTGGGAGAGCATTGTGTGATTTGGGAGTTTCGAGAAATATCATGCCTTATGCGGTGTTCAAGAAATTGAATGGAGGACAATTGAAACCAACAATAGTCTCTAAATCGGGAAGTGGCGAATCTAACCTAATCCATTGTTTTCAATAGTTGAAGTCTTTCATTGTAGTTTAATTAACTTTGGTCAATTGTCAATTCTTCAAATAGTGATTGACCCAAAGAACCCATGCTTGTTAAACCAATCATTGTGGGATTCTACCCCTACTTCCGGTATGCACTTTTTGACCCCATATTTACGGTGAGTTATCTAGTTAATAGTAGGATTAGATGATTATAAATTTTATAACTAGAAATTCAAAGTACCAAGTTTTTGGCGTCTTTGATGGGGATTGGATCTTTGGGAATATCGGTATAATTTGGAAAGAAAGATACTTTATTGTGTATGTTGTCTTATATTTGTTTTGCTTCATTATGTGTTATGAATATTTTGAATAGCTGAAAATATTTTCCTTTTCAAGGTTTGTGTCCTTGTATTGACAAATCCAAAAAAAAAAAATTCTTTTTTGCAGAAAGTTTAGTCTAGCTACTAGTGAAAACTATCCCATATTTCCTTTTTGTTTGCTTTTCAGTAGTATTTATTTTTTGTGTTTTGTTTTTGTATGGGTCTTATAATAACATGCAAAACATGAATTAGAATCACTCATGCAAAGGATATTATCATCCTTGTAATTATGAAGGCATGATCAATGAGAATGATGCTTTCTTATGATGTTTTGGATGCACTTATAATAACTTGTGACAATGTTTTGTACTAATTCCATTCCTTATAGTGGTTTACATTGGAATTCTTTTTGCAGATTAACATGTTAATTTGAAATGTGCATACCAATACGATCCATGCCCTTCTATTATCAAACGCGATGGTCTGACTATCCAAATTCTTTCTCAAACTACCAAGATTAACCTTATTATTTTTCTACACCGCTAAAGCCTATGCGTGAACAAATGGAGCCCCATAGTGAATACCCACGGTCCAGGATGATGAATGCTACTCAAAAGAACTTTCATGGCCGACCAAACACTATGGAAGGGTATGGTGAATAAGCTCACATAAACAACTACTATTCACTCTGACCTATGGGGCAATGCAAGTTTGGAGAGAATGGCATTCATGGAGACTCTTATGACTGCTATGCTTATGACAACACTCAATCACCACCAACTCAAGAAGATGATGCTAATGCAAGAATGGATAGGAAAAATGATTGCCTTCATGTAGAGCCAAGTTGCATCCATAAAGATAATGGTCGACTAAATTGCCGAACTCATAAATAAGTCGTTGGGTATAGTTCAAGGGACTAATAACTCTAGTAAACTACAGTCATTTCCATCTAAATTATGGCATTTTGATAGTTTAAATCCCTAACTTTGGGTAAGTAATTAAAAATTTTAGTGAATTTCTTTCATACGTGTTTTTATTTTCATTCTTGTTAAATATGATAAGTTTTTATTAAATTCTAGCTTAATTAATTGCTCGATGGTGTTAATATTATGCAGGTCAAAATTAGAGGTTGGAAGCTGGAATGTGTAAAGCTCAACGGCCCAAATTGCAATAATGAAAGAAATGGAAGAATTCTGGGAAAAGGTCATGATCTCTTATCCACCAAATCGTGATCTGGGCTCGGGAAAATGCCCTAAATGCATTAGTGTCCAGATCATGATTTCAAATTCCTAGATCACGATCTGGACTCGCTAGTGGATAAGTCTTGTAAGGGCAATCTTGTAATCTTGCAGCAAACAATTTTTTATTTTTGCCTTGTATAATACTACACTATTTAAGCTACTTCAAAAATTGTAATAGAGTAAGTAGGATGGATTTATGTAGGAAACTAGTAGATTTTAGGATAGATTAGGAAAACTTTACTCTCAAGTTTCTTTTGAATAAAAAGTTGATAAACTCGTAAATGTAGTATATTGTATGTGTCATTTACCTCGGTTTTAATGAAATTTGAATAATAATTGAGGATCACAATATTGGAGGAAAATGTTCACTTGCGTGGTGCGAATCGGATATATTTGAAAGATCGAGCATAACTCTCTTGTTCGAGCTCTAATTTCAGTGATTTTGTATGATTTCTAAAGCTAAGAAAGACTTCTACAACTTTTATGTTTTGAGTTTTCCAGGATTCTAAAGGCATCCCGCTTAAAATTGCAAAGTTGGAAAATATGCACCGGCGATGAGCCATTCTGACATAGTTTGGTAGATTGGTCTCTTAGCATAACTATTCTTGTCTGATGTCCAATTGTGGTGATTTAAGATATATTAGAAAGCTAAGACATATATCTACAACTTTCATGTTTTGAGTTTTACTAAATTCTGCCTGAATCCTAGATAAAATTGAAGATGAAGGGAAAGAACTCACTGGAAGTCGCGCCAGCGCGAAGTCCTGTAAGAAAGTTGTTGCTCTCTGGAATCCGCGCCCAGACGTGGCTTTATGGGAAGCTCGTGTTAAGTGACTTAATTTACAAGAAAAGTTCCCTTGTGGGCCTGGTTGCATGGAAAAACATGTACTTATTATCTCGGACCCCCAAAACCCTACAAACACCTGTAATTGCCCCATTACGAGGAGAGTTGAAAGAGAGACATCTGCTATTAGTTAGATTAACCATTAGAATAGAAATTCAGTAGATTAAACTAGGGTTTTCTTTATTTTTAAGAAGGATTGAAGAGGAGGTTCAAGATTGACAACCTTGGACCAAGAACTTGCAATTCTTCATTAGGAGAAGCATTCTTAAACCTTTTCTCATGTTATTTAGTTCTTGTTTTATGATTCTTTTATTGTTTAATGCTTTATAGGGTTACATATTTTTCCTTGCTTTCAAATTCAATGCTTTCTTTACTTGCTTCATAGATTGATGGTTAGAGTAGTTTATTTTCTTTCGTAGATTAATTATAATTTTAGTTCTTAGATTAATTTATTCAAATCTCTTCCATAACGATTTCTTAAAATAGTGTTCGAGTCAAATAACCGGTAATTGCTAAACCAATCCTTGTGGGTTCGACCCCTACTTCTGCTATATACTATTGATACCGTATACTTGCAGGGCGTTATCTAGTTAATAGTTGGATTAGGAGATTATAAATTTTATAACTAGATATTTCACGTATCAAAAGTTCTCTTGAATCGTTTCTTAGATCTTTGTTTAATTTCTCTGCAAGTTTAAATTTTGATTAGATAGTTGTAGTGGGTTAATCATTAGCTTCAAGTAGATATAATTTTTGAAATACATTTGCTTACTAGTTTAATTTAGTGAAAATTTCTTTGCTTGCAATCTAGAGTTGCTTAGAAAAATTAGGGTTCTTGTTAACTTCTTACTTTTTAGTTAAGAATTCTCAATTTTTTGCATTAATTTCTAGTTAATTTTTAGTGGGCTTTCTTATTATCTTAAAAAATAAAAATATTTAGATTTAGATTTTAACTTTTTCCAATTTCTAGTTTAGAAATGGTTGCTTTTAGTTTTCAAAGTTTCTTGTTTGTATAAGAGACAGGGTATCTTGCTCGCTTTTCATTTTAGTCTTATTTTGTTCAATTTAGGGTAGAATTAAGGGCTTTTAGTTAATTGCTTTTGTAAGAATTTAGTAGCTAGTCTCTTAATTGCGTAATTGCTTAGTTTCCGTTACTTGTTTTAGTAGATAAATTATCTTAATTTGGTCTTGCTTACTTGAGTTTAAATACAAACCTGATTAGTGTAGTTTTATCTCTCATTGATTGATTTTTGCTTAACTTATACAAATACTCATAAATCTTGTTATTTGGCTTCCGACAATCATTGTGAGAACGATCCCTACTTCCCTTTACTACTAGTTGACAACCGTATATGTGCAAATGCCATCTAGTTAGTAGTTGGATTTTGGTGTTTAATAAATTTACAACTAGGTGTGTAAGGCATGAAGTTTTTGGTAGTCGACCATTAGGGATTGTCCTTGGTTTTTGGCAATATCAAGCGTTATACGGGTCGTGTCGATTAAGCACTTTAGTTTAATTTAGTTGTTAACTTTGTTTATTCTTTTATGTCTGTTGGTTGCCTTGTGAAATTGACTTGGCACTTCAATTGACTATTTTCTTTGGTTTTGTTGTAGTGCATGGTAAGAGGACATAAAGGGCTATTTATTTGCTTGGACAATGAAAAGCTTGGTCTTCATTAAATTTGTAAGTTTCTTTATTATGCTTCTTAAATTCAGTTTTTAATTATCCTGGTTATTGTTGGTATCAGAGCCATGTGTAAGTAAATATCTTCTTAAAGGATTGATTATAATTGTACTAAATCATGACTTAATAAGAGATAAAATCAGTAAACAATAAGGATGTTAAAGTAAAATGATTTTATTCCCTAATATCGATTTATTGTTAAATGGTTCGTCACCCAAGTCGTAACTGGCATAAAGGACTACCGGGCTGATATTTTAAGACCCATTTGTTTTAAGCCATTAAAGTTATTGACAGACGAGTTTAACAATTATCTTTATTTTTGCATAAAATAATTTTATTCTAATCACTAATAAGTTTATTGAATTTATTATTAAGACATAGATTTAGTCAGTTATAATTAGTCCTTAAGTTTACTCATCATGCTTTCCCATATTTTTGGTTCAGCTTCTACTTCATCTACTAAATCTACAAAAAATTCTGAATTAATTAAATTTGAAGATATAGAAAATACTATACAAAATTGGCATTTACCCAAATTTAAACCTGAAACAGTTTAAAAATTTGGAGCTTTTGATTATAAATCTAAATTAATGAAGTAGTAAAAACAGTTGAAAAAACTATTCCTATTAGAGGAGTTGATGAAACTATTAAATTATTAAAAGAAAAAGATTTAGAAATTCAAAATTATAATTATATTCATATTGGTTTAATTCAAATTGCTTTACAACCTTTAAATCGTCAAGGACTTGATACTACTGTCTGTGTTGCTCTTCGTGATGCTAGACATAATAAATTTTCAGATTCATTAATTGGATTAATTGAATCAAGTCTTTGTAATGGTCCAATTTATTTTAGTAGTTATCCAAATTTTTCTGTATCTTTAAGTGATAAAAATTTGCATAATTTGTTTATTTAATTGAGAAATTTTTTCTTTTATTTTAGGGGATTTTAATTGATCTTCTATTTTTAAATTAAATATTTCTTTATGTAAATAATTAATTTGATTTTGTTTTAATTTAATATTATAGTCTAAAGAGTTTAAATCAGAAATTTTCTCTATAGTGGCAAAATCAAAAGTTAATTCTTTATCTTTATTACATATGTTATTTTACCATCACAATAATAAGGATACATTTGACATAAAAATGGAGTTCCTAAAATTAAATGGAATCCAACATTTTTTGTTAAAATAAAAAGCATTCTTACAAAATTTCCTTCTTTAGAAAAAATACAAACATTTGATATTTTATGTTCAATATGTATTTTTGATCCTTCAGCTGCTGTTAAAGAAGCTGTAGTTTTTTCAAAATATTGAGATAGAACTAATCCTTCTCTAATACAATTTAAATCAGCACCACCATCAACCATATCAATTGATTTAAAAGCATAAGTATCATTTATAATAATTGAAACATAAATATATTATTTTTGAGATATATACATAGAATTTATATCGTAACTTAAAAATTCTTTTAAATTTTCTGTAGATGATTTGTCTTCTGTATTATTAGTTTGTAATTTTATTTTCCTTAGTTCTTCAACTAAAGAGAGTTCTTCTAAATTAATAACTCTATTTTTTAAATTTGTCTACTTTACACAAGAGTATTTATTTCTTTAATTTCTTGCTTTAATTCATTTATTTCTTGTTTTAAAATTTGAATCGTTACTGGTTTATTGGAAGTATTTTGAATATGATTGAAAACATCTTTCATAGAAAAACTAGTATTTTTAATTTCTAATTGTTCTTTAATTTTGGGGGGACATATTCTGATTTTTATTCATTTTTCTTTATAGCATTATGTAGAGCTAAATATGTTTCAATGTATAATCTCTTTTGATCAGGATTTTCAATTTCATCTATTATATCTAAAATAAATTTTTGATTATCTATTGAAGTAAAAATTGTACGATTTAAATCATGAGCTTCAACTATAGATTTATAATACATTAATTCAGGGGTACAATTAGAACATTCACCCGAATCATCAGAACTTGTTTCAGAAAGATTATCCTCATAATTTTCTTCAGAATCACTACTATGAAAATTTAAATGATTTAGAATTTGTTCTTTAATTTCTTCATCTATATGTACATCTAGAAGGGACTAATGTTTAAACTAGATGAGAGCATATAGCAAATTGATTATCAATTTTCAAATCCTGCAAGTAATACGGTTGAAAACTAGTAGTAAAGGGAAGTAGGGATCGTTCTACAATGATTGATCATGTTTTCTTATTAGAAGTCGTTTTTGCTTTATTTTTATTTTTCTTTCTAAAAAATGGTTTGTAAGGTTTTTTATAATTTTTAAATTTATTTTTCTTTTTATTTCTTGTAATTCTTTTTGCTTTTTGATACGAACACATATGAATCAAAACATCATAAGAAACATTCTCATTGATCATGCCTTCATCATTACAAGGATGATAATATCCTCTGCTTGATTGATTCTAATTCATGTTTTGCATGTTATTATAAGACCCATACAAAAACAAAACAATAAAAAATAAATGCTAACAAAAAAGCAAACAAAAAGGAAAAATGGAATAGTTTTCACTGGTAGCTAGCCTAAACTATCAGCCGAAAATAATTTTTTTTTTGGATTTGTCAGTACAAGGACACAAACCTTGAAAAGGAAAATATTTGTCACAGTCAGCTATTCAAAATATTCATGACACACAATGACGCAAAACAAATATAACATAATACACACATTAAAGTATCTTCTTCAGACTCAAGTTATTTTGTAAAAATTCTCTGGTAAGAAAATCAAGTAAAGAATTAGAATCACCTTTGATATATTCAATATCAAAATCAAATACAGATAATATGGACTGCCATCTAGCAAAGATATTAATTAAGCTAGAAATTTAATAAAAACTTATCATATTTAACAAGAATGAAAATACAAACACGTATGAAAGAAATTCACTAAAATTTTTAATTACTTACCCAAAGTTTGGGATTTAAACTATCAAAATGCCATAATTTAGATGGAAATGACTGTAGTTTACTAGAGTTATTAGTCCCTTGAACTATATTCAACGACTTATTTATGAGTTCGGCAATTTAGTCGACTATTATCTTTATGGATGCAACTTGGCTCTACATAAAGGCAATCATTTTCCTATCCATTCTTGCATTAGCATCATCTATGGTTTCTTCTTGAGTTGGTGGTGATTGAGTGTTGCCATAAGCATAGCAGTCATAAGAGTCTCCATGAATGCCATTCTCTCCAAACTTGCATTGCCCCATAGGTCAGAGTGAATAGTAGTTGTTTATGTGAGCTTATTCACCATACCCTTCCATAGTGTTTGGTCGGCCATGAAAGTTCTTTTGAGTAGCATTCATCATCGTGGACTGTGGGTATTCACTATTGGGCTCCATTTGTTCACGCATAGGCTTTAGCGGTGCAGAAAAATAATAAGGTTAATCTTGGTAGTTTGAGAAAGAATTTGGATAGTCATACCATCGCGTTTGATAATCAGAAGGGTATGGATCGTATTGGTATGCACATTTCAAATTAACATGTTAATCTGCAAAAAGAATTCCAATGTAAACCACTATAAGGAATGGAATTAGTACAAAAATTGTGCTTTTGTTCTTCTAGTGCCGGAAATTGGATTTACAGTTCATCACAAGTAATTATAAGTGAATCCAAAAGCATCATAAGAAACATTCTCATTGATCATGCCTTCATCATTACAAGGATGATAATATCCTTTGCATGATTGATTCTAATTCATGTTTTGCATGTTATTATAAGACCCATACAAAAACAAAACACAAAAAATAAATACTAACAAAAAAGCAAACAAAAAGGAAAAATGGGATAGTTTTCACTGGTAGCTAGCCTAAACTATCAGCTGAAAATAATTTTTTTTTTTTGGATTTGTCAGTACAAGGACGCAAACCTTGAAAAGGAAAATATTTTCAGCTATTCAAAATATTCATAACACACAATGACGTAAAACAAATATAACACAATATGCACATTAAAGTATCTTTCTTTCCAAATTATACCGATATTCCCAAAGATTCTATCCCCATTAATGATGCCAAAAACTTGATACTTTGAATATCTAGTTATAAAATTTATAATCATCTAATTCTACTATCAACTAGATAACTCACCGTAAGTATGGGGTCAAAAAGTATATACCGGAACAAGTAGGGGTAGAATCCACAATGATTGGTTTAACAAGCTGGATTAAACGTTATTTGAAGAACTGACAATTGACCAAAGTTAATTAAACTACAATGAAAGACTTCAACTATAGAAAACAATGGATTAGGTTAGACTCGCCACTTCCCGATTTTGTGACAGTTGTTGGTTTCAATTGTCCTCCATTCAATTTCTTTAGCACCACATAAGGCATGATATTTCTCGAAACTCCCAAATCACACAATGCTCTCCCAAATTGTAAACCCCCAATCCCGCATGGTATGGAAAATAATCCAGTGTCCTTAAGCTTTGGTGGCAGTCTTTTTGTAAGGAGTGTGCTACAATTCTCTGTTAAGCATAAGATTTCATTCCCACGCAATTTTCTTTATGAAGAAGGACTTGTTTCATGAATTTAGCATAGGCAGGCATGTTCTCAAGTGCCTCCATGAATGGAATGTTGATTTTAAAATTTTTGAAAATATCGAGAAACTCCTTAAACATCTTTGCCTTTTCTTCATTCCTTAGCCTTTGAGGAAAGGGCACATTAACATGTTTCGGATCGTTGCCTTCATTGATTAGTGAGTACACATTAGTAGTGTCATTCGAGATTTTGTCTGGCCCATTAGAAAACTCCCCTTTTTACTACTCTTCATCCTCAATTCCTTCTTTTTGTCTACTTTTCAACAATTTCTCTGAATCCTATCTTCCCACTCTTTACCACTCCTAAGAGTGATGGCTCTACTTCTTGGGATTTGGAATGGTATCACTCGGAAGCAGCCCTAAACTTCTCTCATTATTCAACCTCGGCAATTGGCCCAATTGAATCTCTAAATTCCTTGTAGAGGCCTTCAAATTCTCATAATCTCTCTTGTGTTCTTCATTTTTCCTATGCAACTCCCTTCTCAAATACTCGGCTTCTCTTTTCCAACCATCTTCTCCCACATTCTCTTTTGGACCATATTCGTCATGATACATGGGTTGGGAAGAATTTGCATATTGGAAAAGAGGTTAGACCTGTTGGTTGTAGGTTTTGAAATGAAGGATTAGGAAAAAATTGATATGAATTAGGTTGGAAATTTCTTTGATGTTTTTTATAATAAGGTTTAGGTGAGGAACTTGAGGCTTGAGTGTGTTGGACATTTTGAGGTGGGTGGGATTTGGTTGGTAAGGAAGATTGGATTGTTGGTGTTGCTCCTTGAAAAATTAGGATGGTTCCTCCAAGAAGGATTATATGTATTTCATAAGCACCGGATGGGTTACTTTGAAATGATGGTTGATTAGACACATAATTGAGTTTCTCATTGGACCCATAAGGCATCTCACATTGTCCATTTTCTTGATCGCCTCCACAAAAATCACATACCATGCTTGGTTGGGTTGGAGAAGAAGACATGGCATATACACTACTTGATTTACCTAAATTTTCCAATGCCTTTGCAGAATTATTCATCACACTCATGATCATACTTTGTTGTGCCAAAAGAGCTTTTTGCATATTCAAATTCAACACTCCACTATTGGCATTGGCATGATTGGCTAGGTGTTGAGCCACCGGTGGAGTCATCGGTTCATGATAATAGTGATTGTATGCCATCCTATTGTGTAGCTCTTGAGCTTTTTCCGAAGTCTTGTATGAGATAGACCCAACGGCAGAAGCATCCACTATGGATTTGGTCTCTTGAGTCAAACCATTATAGAAAGTTTGGATTTGAAGGCACAAAGGAATCGCGTGATGAGGACATTTCATTAGCAACTCCCTAAACCGCTCCCAAGCTTATCCTAAGCTTTCACCAAGGTCTTGCTTAAGAAGGTGATTTCATTTCTCAATTTGGCAGTTCTTGCGGGTGGAAAATGCTTTGCCAAGAACTTTTGAGCAAATTGATTCCAAGTAGTAAACGTTACTTGGGCGTGGGATTATAACCATGACTTTGCCCTATCCCGGAGAGAGAAAGGAAACACCCTTATTCGCACACCATCTGGGTGTACTCCATTGAATAGAAACGTGTCCAAAACAATCTCAAGAATATTCATGAGGTGTGTATAGGTATCTTCATTGGTACTGCTCCCGAACATGGCATGGGCTTGCAGCATTGGAATAAGGCAGGATTAATTTCAAAGTTGTTAGCATGCACATGCATCTGTGCAATGCTAGTGTTCGTTCCATCAAAATTCGACAAGGCATATTCCCTCAATGCCCTTCCATTCCCATTCATGCCATTTCCATTCCCATAACCACCTGTCCAATTATTAGCAACAACTTCTTCATCATTGTTTTCCACGTTCAAATTCGTTTGATGAGAATTAGCATTTGTCATTTCAACCATTTCTTGCTCTAGTTGTACCCTTCTAAACTTCCGGATTTTCCTTAGCTCTCTTTCCTTTTCATTGTCCAAGCAAATAAATAACCCTTTATGACCTCTTACCATGCACTACAACAAAACCAAAGAAAATAGTCAATTGAAGTGCCAAGTCAATTTCACAAGGCAACCAACATAATTAAACTAAAGTGCTTAATTTGTCCCGTATAACAATTGATATTGCCAAAAACCAAGGACAATCCCCAGCAACGGCATATGAATCTTCATGCCTTACACACCTAGTTGTAAATTTATTAAACACCAAAATCCAACTACTAACTAGATGGCATCCTGCAAGTGTACGGTTGTCAACTAGTAGTAAAGGGAAGTAGGGATTGTTCTCACAATGATTGTTGGAAGCCAAATACCAAGATTTATGAGTATTTGTATAGTTAAGCAAAAATCAATCAATGAGAGATAAAACTACACTAATCAAGTTTGTATTTAAACTCAAGTAAGCATGTCTCTTGATACACATCTTCTAATTGCAAGTAACGGAATACCTGCTCTTACGCACATCTAGAGACTAGCTACTAAATTCTAACAAAAGCAATTAACTAAAAGCCCTTAATTCTACCCTAAATTGAACAAAATAAGACTAAAATGAAAAGCGACCAAGATACCCAATTTAAGTAAGACTACAAACAAGAAACTTTGAAAACTAAAAGCAACCATTTCTAGACTAGAAATTGGAAAAAGTTAAAATCAAAATCTAAATTTTTTTGGATTTTTTAAGATAATAAGAAAGCCCACTAAAAATTAACTAGAAATTAATGCAAAAAATGGAGAATTCTTAACTAAAAAGTAAGAAGTTAACAAGATTGGGTTCTAATTTTTCTAAGAAACTCTAGATTGCAAAAAAAGAAATTTTGACTAAATTAAACTAGAAAGCAAGCAAAAATGATATCTACTTGAAGCTAATCATTAACCCACTACAACTATTAATCAAAATTTAAGACTTGCAAAGAAATTAAATGAAGATCTAAGAAATGATTAAAGAGAACTTTTGATACGTGAAATATCTAGTTATAAAATTTATAATCTCCTAATCCAACTATTAACTAGATAACGCTCCTCAAGTATACGGTATCAATAGTATATAACAGAAGTAGGGGTTGAACCCACAAGGAGTGGTTTAGCAATTTGTTACCGGTTATTTGACTCGATCATTATTTCACATTGTCTAAAATGTTTATTAAAATGGTCCCCTCTGCTGATGATTGGAATACACTCCTCTGATGTGTTTGTTTTAAGCCATTAAAGTTATTGACAGACGAGTTTAACAATTATCTTTATTTTTAATAACTTGAGTCTTGCAGATGGAATTTCCAAGACTAATGATGCCTTAACAAGATGATTCATCCAATATTAAAAATATTAGAGGTTGGAACCTGGAATGTATAAAGCTCAAAGGACCAAATTGCAATAATGAAAGAAATTTTTGAATGCTGGGAAAATACTCGACTATTCAATTTACTCGCCCAGTTGCTCCATAAAGAGAATAGTCGAGTAAATTGCCGAACTCATAAATAAGTCGTTGGGTATATAGTTCAAGGGACTAATAACTCTAGTAAACTAGAGTCATTTCCATCTAAATTATGGCATTTTAATAGTTTAAATCTCGAACATCGGGTAAGTAATTAAAAATTTTGTAGTGAATTTCTTTCATATGTGTTCGTATCAAAAAGCAAAAAGAATTACAAGAAATAAAAAGAAAAATAAATTTAAAAATTATAAAAAACCTTACAAACCATTTTTTAGAAAGAAGAATAAAAATAAAGCGAAAACGACTTCTAATAAGAAAACAGATCAAGAAGTAAAAGATTGGATAAAAGCAAATGTAATTTGTAAAAATGTGGAAAGAAAGGACATTATGCTAATAAATGTACAACTAAAATAAATTTGATAGAAAAAATTGGAGATCTAGATGTGTATAAGAGAAAGCGATTTTAATTAATTTAGAATTTTTTGTAGATTTAAAAGACGAAGTAGAAGCTGAGCCAATGCTCTGTATTGAAAATCCTGATCAAAAGAGATTATACATTGAAAGATATTTAGCTCTACATAATGCTATAAAGAAAAAGGAAGAAAAATCAGAATATGTCCCCCCAAAATTAAAGAACAATTAGAAATTAAAAATACTAGTTTTTCTATGAAAGATGTTTTCAATCATATTCAAAATACTTCCAATAAACCAGTAACGATTCAAATTTTAAAACAAGAAATAAATGAATTAAAGCAAGAAATTAAAGAAATAAATACTCTTAAACAAAGTATTGAAAATTTAAAAAATAGAGTTATTAATTTGAAGAACTCTCTTTAGTTGAAGAACTAAGGAAAATAAAATTACAAACTAATAATATAGAAGACAAATCATCTACAGAAAATTTAAAAGAATTTTAAGTTACGATATAAATTCCATGTATATATCTCAAAAACAATATATTTATGTTTCAATTATTATAAATGATACTTATACTTTTAAATCAATTGCTATGGTTGATAGTGGTGCTGATTTAAATTGTATTAGAGAAGGATTAGTTCCATCTCAATATTTTGAAAAAACTACAGCTTCTTTAACAGGAGCTGAAGGATCAAAAATACATATTTAACATAAAATATCAAATGTTTGTATTTTTTCTAAAGAAGGAAATTTTGTAAGAAATGCCTTTTATTTTAACAAAAAATGTTGGATTCCATTTAATTTTAGGAACTCCATTTTTATGTCAAATGTATCCTTATTATTGTGATGGTAAAATAATATGTAATAAAGATAAAGAATTAACTTTTGATTTTGCCACTATAGAGGTTATTTCTGATTTAAACTCTTTAGACTATAATATTAAATTAAAACAAAATCAAATTAATTATTTACATAAAGAAATATTTAATTTAAAAATAGAAGATCAATTAAAATCCCCTAAAATAAAAGAAAAAATTTTTCAATTAAATAAACAAATTATTTCTGAAATTTGTAATGAAGTTCCCAATGCCTTTTGGAACAAAAAACAACACATTATTGAAACTTACCTTATGATAAAGAATTTAATGAGAAAAATATTCCAACCAAAGCTAGACCATGTCAAATGAATAAAGGAATGGCTTAATTTTGTAAAAAAGAAATTGATGATTTATTAAAAAAGAAAATAATAAGAAAATCTTATTCTTTGGAGTTGTACTGCATTTTATGTAAATAAAAACTCTGAATTAGAAAGAGGAATTCCAAGATTAGTTATAAATTATAAACCATTAAATAAAGTTTTGAAATGGATTAGATATCCAATTCCTAATAAAAAGGATTTATTAAATAGAACAGTAGGATCAAATATCTATTCTAAATTTGATTTAAAATCAGGATTTTGGCAAATACAAATCTTTGAAAAAGACAGATATAAGACTGCTTTTACTGTACCATTCAGACATTATGAATGGAATGTAAATGCCCTTTGGTCTAAAAAATGCTCCTTCTGAATTTCAAAATTAATGAATCAAATATTCTCTTCCTATTCTTACATTATTACATATATTTTTGGATGATATTTTAGTATTTTCAAATTCAACAGATCAACATTTTAAACATCTAAATAATTTTGTAAAAGTAGCAAAGAAAAATGGAATTGTTATTTTTGCAAAGAAAATAAAATTATTTCAAAATAAAATTAGATATTTAGGATTTGAACTAGAAAATGGACAAACTATACCTATTTCTAGAAGTATTGAATTTGCAAATAAATTTCCAGATAAAATAAAAGATAAAAAAAAATTACAAAGATTTCTAGGAAGCTTAAATTATATTTCTGAGTATTACAAAAATATTGGTCAGGATAGTAAACCTTTATATGAAAGATTGAAAAAGAATCCACCTGCTTGGTCTGAAAAACATACACAAGCTTTAAGAAAATAACAGAAAAGGTTAAACAGTTACCATGTTTACATTTAGTCAATCCTAAATGGTATAAAATTGTTGAAACAGATGCTTCAAATATAGGTTATAGAGGTATATTAAAACAAATTAATCCCCAAATAATAAAGAAGAATTAATCTATGATAAGATTCAATTCAGGATAAATGGAAAAATGCTAAATTAAATGGGTCTCAATTAAAAATTTAATTTTAGTTATTGTTCTTTGTATTTCTACAATTTATTTAGAAGATTTACTAAATCAAAAATTTCTTCTTAGAACATGATTGTATGTGTAAATATGTTTTAGAACAAGATAAAAAATATTGCCTCTAAACAAATTTTTGCTAGATGGCAGTCAATTTTATCTATTTTTTATTTTAGTATAGAATATATTAAAGGAGAATCTAACTCTTTACCTGATTTTCTTACTAGAGAATTTTTACAAAACAATTTGAGTATTACAGATGGAGTTTCCTAGAAGACTCAAGAAATTGGATTGTCCTCTTAGGACATGTCTAAATGATTTGGATGCTCACATGGAGGCTACCACATTAATTCTAAATCATTATCTAAATCGTGCAATTGCACTTAAAAGACAAATTGATGAAATTTTTAAAATTTTAGAGGAAGCTGATAATAAATTGAAAAATAAATTACCTGATTTAGAGATTAAGAAGAAAATGAAGAACCATTTCGAAGGAAAATCTGTTCTTATTAGTACCTTATGAAAATTTATTTGTATATAAACATATGATTATAAAAGAAGAAAATGATCTAAAAATTCTCAATGAAAAGAAAATAATAATTTTCTCTGCCTAATTAATTTTCAGATCATGCTCCTCGGAAGAGGAAATAGGGGTGGCAGGAGTCCCATTCCAGGAAGGGGACAAGTTCAAAACAAAATTCAAAATGAAAATTTGAGAAGGCAAGGAGGACAATTCTCTCCTACAAATTTTCCCCCACTTCCTTCAAATTTAAATTCAGATTTAAATTATTTAAATGCTGTTGAAAACCAAAATTCAAATGACTCCACAGATTCTCCAAAATCTTTTACTCCCTCTTCTAGCAAATTAACCATTCTTGGGTCAATTCCAAATTCTTCAAATCGAACCAAAACTGCTTTGTCGCTTTACTACAAATCCTTCAAATTAAGAATTAAATCTACTAGGTATCACTATTGATTCAGAAAACTTGTCCCAAAAGTTTTTAAGAAAATTATTTTGAAAAAGACCTTATAAAATGCCTATAAAGTAGGCAGTATAAAAGCCATGTCGTTTCTATTGAAATCAATGAATTACACCAAAATATTTTCCAAATTGTAGAAAAATACTTTTCTAAATGCTTTGGCTCTTATTTTCTCATCACAGCAAATAACGCCTTAAAATTTAGACATACTTATGCAGATTTCTTCAATCTAATCAAAATTGTTGACATAAAAGATAGTGACACCTCTGGATGGAGACCCACCATTCAAGATCATACTATGTCAAAAATATTTATTAAAAATGTTCCTTCTACTGAAGAATGGAGTACACATCCTTCTGATGTGTTTACTTTCAGATCGTTCTTCAATAATTCAAATTATTCCTTCAATTATTGGGATTGTGTCAATGCTTTCACCTATGTACTTCTTCATAATACATCCGATTTTAAACACACTTGCTGGATTAGAATGGAATCTTTCTTCTATTCTAGAATAGAAAATCTTTCTTCCAATGTGGTTTTATAGATGGTTCCAATCTTATGGAATTCCAGAAAATTTCTTCCCCTCGATCTTCAAAATCTTTTTAAACAATTCAAAAAGGTCTATGCAGATGATTTTATTGATCCAGATATCCCAGGAAGACCTTTATTACATTTTCTAGCCAAATTCAATATTCCGTGGCTTTTCTCTTGGAAATTAGAAACAGGAGTTGCAGCTGGTTGCTTTGTACCACAAGTTAGAAGGATTCATGAAAATAAATGGTGGCCTAAATGTGAATATAATTGCTCTCAAATAGAACAATCCTTATTGTTGGAAGAAAAAAGAAGAATTCAAAATCTTCATGACCAGCAAAAAGAAAGAGAAAAAGAAGCCTCCATTTTTCAAAAAAGCAGAAAATTAAAGGAGGAAAAGGCAGGAAAACCTGACCAAGATTCAGGATTCGAAAAAATCAAAAGGCATATTAGTCAAGAAGTGGCAAAGCAAATTGAATACCAATTTAGGGATCTTTTTGTAAAGGCAAAGAAAAATTGAATTCATCAGTATCAATGCAAAATTCATTTGAACCATCATTTTCTCTTATGGATTTTGATACTGAGGAAGATGAAGATCCTTACATGAATGAAGATATGGACCAATATGCAGGAATTCATGAAATAATTGAGCAGAAGACTCAAGAACTTGAAAATCTCATCACAAAGGCAAAATCTCAGACTGAAATTGCCAAAAAAGTTTTCTCAGATGATTTAGACTAGTTCTCAATCAGAGTCACAAAATTCACAAAAGACAAAAAAGAAAAAGTAAAATAAGACCCACTCTGAAAAAAAATGTTTCCTGAATCATTATTCAGACTCCAAAATATAATTTCAAATCCGTTCAGAAATGTTTCTGAAATCACTATTCGGATTTCAAAATTTAATTTCAAATCCGTTCAAAATTTGTATAAATAGAGATCCTCACTTGTTAAGGAGGGCAGAATTTTTTGGAATAGCTTTTCTTTTAGTCTCTTCTTTCAGTCATTCCCTCCTCTTGTAATCAATCTTTTTGCTTCCTGCTTTCTACAATCTTTGATCTGTATTGAGAACTTTCTTTATGCTTTTTAAATTCAGTCTTTAATTTTATTCCCTGGTTGTTAATTGGTATCGAGCCATGTGTAACTAAATTCTTTAAGGATTAATTATAATTGTACTAAATCATGACTTAATGATAAAATCAGTAAACAATAAGGATGGTCAAGTAAAATGATTTTTATTCCTTAATATTGATTTATTGTTAAATGGTTCGTCACCCAAGTCGTAGCTGGCATAAAAGACTACCGGGCTATCATCGTAAGACCCATTTGTCTTAGCCATTAAAGTTATTGACAAACGAGTTTAACAATTATCTTTGTTTTTGAATAAAAATAGTTTTATTTTAATCACCAATAAGTTTATTGAATTTATTATTAAGACATGAATTTAGTCAGTTATAATTAATTCTTAAGTTTATTCAGTTGCTTTCTCGTATTTTTGGCTCAAAATACGAGCAATACTTCGTTTCCTAAACTTAAGAATTAATTATAACTGACTAAATAGATGTGTATAAGAGACAGGTTTACTATTTCATTTTTCTGGGTTTCAGTAAGAAACAGTTTATTAATTTTGTTTAGATTTGTAAAGAGCTAAGGAATGGGTCTTCCAAATAGTAGTCTCTTATTCCTTCTACGTGTATTTGAAAATTTCATATATTTGAATAAAAATATCTGTCTTCTATACACATCTAGATTTGTATAAGAGACAGCAGTAATATCAAGTCCTTGACGATTTAAAGGTTGCAAAGCAATTTGAATACTACTGTCTGTGTTGCTCTTCGTGATGCCAGACATAATAAATTTTCAGATTCATTAATCGGTTTAATTGAATCAAGTCTTTGTAATGGCCCAATTTATTTTAGTAGCTATCCAAATTTTTCTGTATCTTTAAGTGATAAAAATTTGCTTGATGTTTTAACCTTAAATATTAAAACTAAAGGATATGATATGAAACCTGGATCAAAAAATATAAATGAAACTATTACTTATTGAATTTGTTATAAATTAATGAATACTTGATAACTCTAGGAACCTAGAGTTATTTTCCCCTAAATTATAGCATTTTGATAGTTTAAATTCCGAAATTAGGTAAGTAGTTGAAGATTTTAGTTAATTTCTTTCATATGTATTTATATTTTTGTTTTTGAATTAATGGTGATAATTTTTGTTAAAACTTAGTTTAATTAAGTGTAGTGGTTAGACAAGGCAAAAATCAAACCGCGATTTTATTAGCTGGAAGGAACAAAGCTCAAGGGACTAAATTGCAAAATGGAGGAATTGAGGATTGCTGGAAGAAGAGTCGAGATCGCGGTCTCGACTATTCTAGACCGCGATCTCGACTCGGGAATTAGTGCTAAAATTTTAGAATAGAGATCGCGGTTTGAGATTGCGGTCTCAACTCGGCCCCAAAATAGACTTTGCAAAAGTTCAGAGTTGAGACCGCGGTCTCAATACTATAAGAGACAGGTGCTATTAATATAAATACAAATGATAGAAAAACTCCTTTAATTGATACAAATCTAACTAGATGTAATATACAAATTCCTAAATTAATTAGCTGGGATGAAGTTAACATTCCAGAAACTTGGACTTTTGAGAAAATTACAAATCCTACTCCTGTTGAAGTTAATACTACAATTTCTTATATTAATGAAGAACCAACAGGAAATGTTGAAATTGCTTTCACCAAACGAAGAAGATCTACTTCTTCTATTCCAACTTCTATTTCTCAAAACTTTCAAAAGACTCCTAGATCTGTAGATAGATCCAGATCTAATAGATTAAAGTTTGAAGGAACTCAAGAATCACCTGTAAAATTCTACATTGATTCTAGATGTGTCAAAATTTTAGAAAATGGTTTTCCTCACTTTATAATATAACATAATTAAAAGAAATTAACAAAAATTATTATAAATTTATTAAAACTTCTATGGTATACATAGATTTTATACCATGGTTTAGAAATGAATATAATGCTAATCTAATTGATAAAACTTTTGATATTACTATTTTAGAAGAAACTTACCAAAATTGGTGTTTAAATGATGATAATATTATAAATTCCATACATCCTCCTGCAAGAACTCTTAAAATAGGATCAGAAACAGATCATTTGAATGAGGCCTTTTCTTAAAATATAGTTCTAAACCAGCTATAGCTAAAATTGTAAAACAAAATAATTTTTCAAATCTTAACTTAGGAACAATTTCTAAACAATTAAATAGAATTGAAGAAAAATTACATTATTATTCTTCTCCTTTTATAAATACACCTGTTAATATCAAACCTATTCCCATTTCCAATGATCATGTTTCTTCAATAAAACTGAGAGAAAATTTACACTGTCTGATGTTTTCGTTGATCAAAGTGAAGAATTAGTAAAAATTTTAAGAGGAAATGAAAGATTTAAATATAACAGAACCTTCTTCAAGTGATAAACAGAAAAATATTTTAAAATTAAATGTTTTATCAATAAAAGATAATGATACTAATAGTGAAGATAATGAAAGCAATTGTTCAGAAAATGATATTACAAATATTTCTGAAATGTTTAAAAATTTAAATATTCGAGAAGAAAATATTTTTGCTATAAAAAGAAAAAATAAATTTAAAGAAAATGCAGCTCAATTTAAACCTCTTTATCGTCAAACTTATAACTATTATCAAAGACCCACTCCTATTGATTTAAGTTATGAAGATCCCCAAATAATGGCAAATTCTTATAATTCTGGAACAATATATGAGTGGTGTATTGATGCTCATAGTAATGCTGCAATACAAAAAACTTTACACAACATGCTTATGTATATAAATATTTTAAAACAAAAAGGAACTTCTGAACCAAATGCTGTCAGCAAATTGTTATTGAAGGATTTTTCGGAATCCTTAGAGGTTGGTGGGATAATTATCTTACTGAAACCCAGAAAAATGAAATAGTAAACCATACTAAAATTAAAATAGAAGGTCCAGTTCAAACCACTGAATCAGATTCTGCTTTTCTTTAATCATAAATATTGTTAAACATTTTATTGGAAATATTGCAAATTCCAATAATGTTCATAGAGAATTATTTATGAATCTAAAATGTCCTACTATATCTCATTTTAGATGGTATAAAGATGTTTTCTTGGGAAGACTTTTACATAGATCTGATGCTTCTTCAAATTTTTGGAAAGAAAAATTTATAAATGGATTACCAACTCTTTTTGCTGAAAGAATTACAAATGTTTTAAAAACAATGAAATTGGATATAATATTCTTTATGAAAATCTAACATATGGAGATATTCTTTCTCTTATGTACATCTAGATTCCTAAAACTAACTAGATGGCATTAAATTATAAGCTCAAATCAAAAAATACAAAGGCAAAGAACTGAATTAGGAGATTTTTTGACAGCATCTGTTTCAACAATTTTATACCATTTACGATTGACTTTGCAATAATGAAAGAAATGGAAGAATGCTGGGAAAATGACTGCCTTCATGTAGAGCCCAGTTGCATCCATAAAGAGAATAGTCGACCAAATTGCCGAACTCGTAAATAAGCCGTTGGGTATATAGTTCAAGGGACTAATAACTCTAGTAAACTAGAGTCATTTCCATCTAAATTATGGCATTTTAATAATTTAAATCTCGAACTTTGGGTAAGTAATTAAAAATTTTAGTGAATTTCTTTCATATGTGTTCGTATTTTCATTCTTGTTAAATATGATAAGTTTTTATTAAATTTCTAGCTTAATTAATTGCCCAATGGTGTTAATATTATGCAGGTCAAAATTAGAGGTTGGAAGCTGGAATGAATAAAGCTCTTAGGACCAAATTGCAATAATGTGTATAATGGAAGAATGCTGGGAAAAGATCACGATCTGGATGACTCCTCCAAATCGTGATCTCGCCTCGGGAAAATTCCCTAAATGTGTTAAGTCCAGATCGAGATTTCAAATTCCTAAATCGCGATCTAGACTCGCTAGTATAAGTTGTATGGGCAATCTTGTAATATTGTAGCAAACAAATTTTGATTTTTGCCTTGTCTAATATACAAGATTTAAGCTACTTCTAAATTACAATAAAGTAAGTAGGATAGATCTATGTAAGAAACTAGTAGATTTTAGGATAGATTAGGAAAACTTTACTCTCAAGTTTCTTTTGAATGAAAAGTTGATAAGCTCGTAAATGTAGTATATGGTATGTGTCATTTACCTCTGTTTTAATGTAATTTGAATAATAATTGTGTAATTAAGAGCTAAATAGTTTATTTTCAATTTTTTCGGGTTTGAGTGAAGAATGACTTAAAATGGATCACATTATTGGAGGAAAACGTTCACTTACGTGGTGCAAATCGGATATAGTTTGGAAGATCAAGCATAACTCACTTGTTCGAGCTCCGATATCTGTGATTTTGGTTGATTCTGAAAGCTAATAAAGATTTCTACAACTTTTATATTTTGAGTTTTACAGGATTCTGAAGGCATATGCACAGGCGATGAGCGATTCTGACATAGTTTGGTTGATCGAGCATAACATTCTTGTCCGATATCCAATTGAGGTGATTTAAGATGTTTTAGAAAGGTAAGACATATATGTACAACTTTCATGTTTTGAGTTTTACTAAATTCTACCTGAAATGTGGATAAAATTGAAGATGAAGGGAAGGAACTTACTGGAAGTCGCGCCCATGCGCGGAGTCCAGTAAGGAAGTTGTTGCTCACTGGAATCCACACCCAGGCATTGCAAAAGTGCAGCGTCCAGGCGTAAAATGACTGGAAGCTGCTGTTAAGTGACTTATTTGAGTAAGAAATTGTCTCTTATACACATCTAGATGCGTGGAAAAACATGTACCTATCATTCCGGAATCCCAAAACCCTACAAACACCCATAAATGCACCCCCATTATGGGGGGAGTTGAAAGAGATACATCTGCTATTAGTTAGATTAACCATTAGAATAGAATTCATTAGATTAGACTAGGGTTTTCTTTATTTTTAAGAAGGATTGAAGAGGAGGTTCAAGATTGACAACCTTGGAACAAGAACCTGTGATTCTTCATTAGAGAAGCATTCTTCAACCTTTTCTTATGTTATTTAGTTCTTGTTTTATCATTCTTTTATTGTTTAATGCTTTCTAGGGTTACATATTTTTCCTTGCTTTGAAATTTAATGCTTTCTTTGTTGCCTCCGTAGATTAATGGTTAGAGTTGTTTATTTGCTTTCATCTAGATGTGTATAATTTTAGTTCTTAGCTTAATTTATTCAAATCTCTTCCATAATGATTTCTTCAAATAGTGTTCGAGTCAAATAACCGGTAATTGCTAAATCAATCCTTGTGGGTTCGACCCTTACTTCTGCTATATACTATTGATCCCGTATACTTCCAGGGCGTTATCTAGTTAATAGTATCTTGGATTAGGAGATTATAAATTTTATAACTAGATATTTCACGTATCAAAAGTTCTCTGTTAATAACAACAAGATCATCGTTTAATTTCTTTGCAAGTTTAAATTTTGTATTAGATAGTTGTTGTGGATTAATCATTAGCTTCAAGTAGATATAATTTTTGCTTGGTTTCTAGTTTAATTTAGTGAAAATTTCTTTGCTTGCAATCTTGAGTTTCTTAGAAAAATTAGGGTTCTTGTTAATTTCTTACTTTTTAATTAAGAATTCTCAATTTCTTGCATTAATTTCTAGTTAATTTTTAGTGGGCTTTCTTATTATCTGCAAAAATCCAAAACTATTTAGATTTCGATTTTAACTTTTTCCAATTTCTAGTTTAGAAATGGTTGCTTTTTGTCTTCAAAGTTTTTTATTTGTAGTGTTTTTAATTGGGTAACTTGTTTGCTTTTCATTTTAGTCTTATTTTGTTCTATTTAGGGTAGAATTAAGGGCTTTTAGTTAATTGCTTTTGTTAGAATTTAGTAGCTAGTCTCTTAATTGCGTAATTGCTTAGTTTCGTTACTTGTTTTAGTAGATAAATTAGCTTAATTTGGTCTTGCTTACTTGAGTTTAAATACGAACTTGATTGGTGTAGTTTTATCTCTCATTGATTGACTTTTGCTTAACTATACAAATACTCGTCAATCTTGGTATTTGCCTTCCGACAATCATTGTGAGAACGATCCCTACTTCCCTTTACTACTAGTTGACAACCGTATACTTGCGGAATGCCATCTAGTTAGTAGTAGGATTTAGGTGTATCATAAATTTACAACTAGGTATGTAAGGCATCAGTGATTCCTACACCAACCACAGATGAGGGGAAGAATAGTCACCTTAAAGGTAATTTTGAAATGATAGGTTCACGGAGCATTAGTAATGAAGATGAAGCAAACATTTCTTACATTACCCTATCTCACATTCCATAGAGAAGCCATCTGGTGTGTAGTTGTGATGCCTTCTTTTAACACATTTTCGCCTCGTTATAATTCAATTAAACACCTAAATCCTACAACTAACTAGATGGCATCCCGTAAGTTTACGGTTGTCAACTAGTAGCTAGGGAAGTAGGGATCGTTCCCACAAGGATTGTCGGATGCAATTACCAAGGTTTAAAGGTATGTCTGTAGTTAAGCTAAATCAATTAGTAGATGATAGAACTATTCTAATGAAAACTATAATTTTAATCCTAACCTAATTTAATCTAATTAAGACTAAAACTTAGAACAAGTGAATCAATCAATTAAAAAGACTAAAGAAGAAAGAAAAATTTAATACTAAAAGCATTCATTTTTGGATTTTTCAATTGGAGTTAAATTAACCCACTAAGAATTGGATTAGAAATTAAAGCTAGAAATTAAAAATTGTTAAACAGAATTAAGATTTTGATTTCTTAGAATAGTCTAGTTTAACCCTGTATCTTATACTGCATCTAGATTTTTTACTAAATTAGATAAGAAAGCAATTAAAAATTATATATACTTTGAAGCTTACGAAAAACCCACTACGATTATCTAATAAAAATGTAAACTTGACAATAAGTTTAAAAAAGATCTAAGATGAAGATAAAGAGAAATTTCTATTTACACAATCTAGATGTAGTTTAAGCTATCAGAGGGCATTTCAAAACCTAATTATTTTGAATATGATCCTTACATTGTTATTGATTGGCTGGCCTAGATGCATTACAAATGCGAATATTAGGGCAGCCCCTTGCATCTCTAGGCCAGCCACAGGTCCTTTTCCAAGTGTAAGGAATCTTGAATATGATCATATTCAATTATTATTTTATCTGTTGCCCTCATTAGCTAAACTATCAACAACTTGGTTGGCTTCCCTATATACATGCTTGAAAGTGATGTCTTTCCCAACACAATGGCTATTGATGAATCGAAGTTGGGAGTCAATACTCCAAATCGGTGCCGATGAGCCCACCAAAGTGTTAACTAGCACAAGGGAATCAATCTCAACAACCAGTGAGTGCACATGCAATCTACTGCACATCTGAAGTCCATCTACTAAAGCCAATGCCTCAGCTTGTAAATTTGTTTGTTGTTGGTAACCATTAGAAAATGCCCTGATGCATTGTCAGTTGTGATCCCTTAGGATGCCACCACCAGCTGCCATTCCTGGGTTTCCTTTAGAAGCACCATCCACATTCAATTTGAGGCATCCGTATGGAGGGCAGTCCCATTTAACAGCTGGGATCTTTTTTGGCTTGGTTTGGATTAGTTGGTTACAAATGCCCCATGACAGTAGCGAGTCATCCGCTGTGGTTACCTTTTTAAAGGGATGAGTTGAGGAGATACTTACTAAATAAGAGTTGATGTCCACAGTAATCCTTGTTGCACTACTTGTGTTGCCATCCAAAACCGCCTTGTTCCTAACTTTCCATAAGAACCAACAGATGACGCAAGGAAGTATTTTATGGACTACTCCAATTGCGGAAGAAGGTGTTGCAGCCCACCACCATGAATTTAACTTTTCCAAGATGGTCGTAGATGGAGTAATAGGTAACTCCAGCTATTCTACAGTCTTCAAAGAATTGCCAAATTTGGCGTGATATTTCACATTCCACAAAAAGGTGGTCCAAGGATTCTTCATGACAGGAAAACCAGCACATAAAGGCCAACGAGAAGCCAATTTTTTGTAAGGTATCATCTAACGACAGTCGCTTATTCAACAATTTCAACATGAAAATGGAGATCTTAAAGACTAACTGAAACCCATCTGTCTCTTATACACATCTAGATGAGTATACGTGCCTTGGGGGGGTACGTGGATGAGAGTGAGAAAGAAACTTTAGGTGTGAGGGTCCAAACAATGAGGTCCGGTTCATCAGTTAGAAGGCATGGTCTTGTGCTGAGAACTGCTGCGATGTTTTGTAACTCATTAGAGTATTTCTCATCCAGAGGGGAAAGATTCCAGCCGTTGTGACCTCCAACATGTGAAACCTTAAGATGTTCATCATGTACTTGTTCAACCATGTGGAATAAAGGCCCATGTTCAGTTGATGGGTCGAACCAAAAGGACTAATCTGAGAGGTGGGAGAAATAATAGCCACCTTTCTGCATCGTCACGAGCTCGCAACATTCTCTTCCGATTATATGAATCACCTGGTGATGCCGAGACTAACATGGGATGCTCACTATTAAGGTAGCAATTGTGAAGAAAAGAGCACCACAAAGAATTGCTTTTTTGAAATTTCCACCAAAGTTTGATGCCAAAGCCACGAACCACCTCCTCCAGTAAGGGAACCCCTAGACCATTTGAGTGTGTGGTGGCATATCGTTGCCCATGAGATCCAATGTCGCTTTAGCACCCATTCCGAGCAACCCCAAAAAAAATTAGTAAATTGCCATTCCAACTCTTTAAGCACTGATTTTGGAGGTAAAAGAATTGACAATAAATAAATTGGGATGCTACTTAGGACGTGCTTGATGAGAACCAGTCGTCCTCCAGGTGAAAGAAACCGCGTCAGCCAGCCAAGGATTCGGGCAGCCAAATTTTCTATTAGTGGCTGGAAGATATTACGTCTTCTTTTGGCCTTTTGAATATGGGACAGCTCAAATAGATGAAGGGAAGGGATTTGTGAACAAAGCCCGTCTTTGCTTGAATCAACCAAACTCTGGGTAGAGCTGCCATTTTGGATAGGTAGAAGGAGCACTTGGATTTGTTAAAGAGCTGCCCGGAGGAGAACTCAAACCTCAAAATAAAGTTCATGAGACTTCGGATGGACTTGACCTCTCCTTTTGTGAAGATAACAACATCATCTGCAAAAGCCAAGTGAGAGATGGCAGGGCACTTCTTCGGGAGAGAATAATGCGATATTTGGTCTGTTTGAAAATGATCCTTCAATCCTTGCGAAAATGTTTCAAGCATTAAGATGAATAGCAAAGGTGATAAGGGGTCACCCTGGCGAAAGCCTCTGGATGACTTAAAAAATCCCTTGGGAGCTCCATTTATGAGTATAGAAAACCAATAGTCCTCCAATATATGCTGCATAAGAGAGATCCAGTGGTCAGCACATCCAAACTTCCGCAGTATTGCATAAAGGAAAGGCCAAAGAAAGCCTGTCAAAAGCCTTGGTGAGGTCAAGTTTTACGATCATATTCCCTCCCCTTGTTTTTCGGTCTATAGAATCGACCAACTCTTGCACAAGAAGGATGTTGTCCGTAATGTCTCTTCCTCGGACGTAGGCCACTTGTTCGGGAGAAATGAGCTTTTTCAGAATAGGTGAAAGGTGGCTGGCCAAGATTTTAGTGCAAATTTTATTGAAAAAAGTGCACAAACTAATGGGCCGAAATTCACTAAAGGAGTTGGGGTTGGCTACTTTTGGAATTAGTGCAATAAGGGTACTAGTGAACATACGAGGCAGTTTTGTACCTTTGAGAAAATCGCTCACTGCAAGTAAAAGATCATGATGAATAATGTCCCAGCAAGTGGAAAAGAAAGTCTCGTTGTAGCCATCAATGCCCGCTGTACTGTTTGGGTTGAGAGAAACCACTACATCCTTCAGTTCCTTCGTTGAGAGGATAATAATTGCTGATTATCCTTTGCCGAGACTTTTCCCTCTAAGGTGGCCAAGAAGTGATAGGTCTAAGGGCGCAGGATTGTTAGCGGTCAAGAGTTCCTTAAAGAAGTTAATGCCGGCCTCTTGATACGATAATAACGCAACACAAACCATTGTAGCCCTAAGCGGAAAGGGGCCTCTGGCCCATGGTTCTCAAGAAGTTCCTTAGTTACAGTCGACCCTATCAACGTTAGGGTGAATAGGTGGATAGCAACCTCATTGTGAAGGAAAATAGGGATTTGATGAACTAGGCTGAGATATAATCTTTCCTTCTCCTGATAACTCGTCTTGAAGCCATAGGAGATCATGGCGCCCTTATGTTGTTGGCGCCTTGAAGGTCAACCAGCACCCAGACCATTGTCTTTATTGGGGAAAATTACCCACACTGTAGAAGATCTCTGTCTGCGGATGGGTTTACCTGTGCTAGTTTCTAGCATCGCTTTTAGCCCAAAACCCAATGCTGAGGAAAAGAGTTTGTGGCCTTACTAACTCGATGCATGACTGATGTAATTCTTCATTGTGCTCTAAAGGGGAGAAAAGCAATTGATTGTGTCTATATCATATCCTTCTAAGGGTATACGAAAGGTAATACAGCTATGCAAGAGCTGATTGCTAGTCCCGAGGCCAAAAGTGGTTATGCTATAGATTTCCCTGGTAGTCCTCATCCTGTCTCACTATCTCTTTTCTCTTTTTTGTATTACCATATGAGTATGTGAACTAAATGTCTCATATACACATCTAGATGTGTATAAGACACAGATGTAGTTTGGCGATCCTCGAATGAGGAAAATACGGTTCATCGGTCGTTATACTAAGGTCCTTTTGGGAGTGCAAGCCTACTTTTTCTCAAGGGTAGAAACTCTTTTCTCTCCTGCATACGTAGGTTCTACCAAAGATGACTTGTCCAATTTGTGCACCAGCAGTACACTTCCTTCTAAAAGCCATGACTAGCTACATAAGGGAGAAGATCACTCTGAAAGCCAAGCCAACACCTTGGTCAATCCTGACTGGGTTTCTTGTCAATGCGGTTTTCACTAAGGTGCTCTAGGGGCCATTCATTCTGCCATTCTATTGTTTATCCCAACTTTCATGAATTTTTCAATGTTGCAGATGGGTTCTAGTTGTGAACATTCCTAACCTTTATAGTTGCCTTCTGAGTTTCACGAGAAATGGCTTACCGCTAATGGGTGAGCTTACTAGGGTCCTAGTATTAAAGCATTCGGATCGCTCATTTCTTCACTGCATGAGCATTCTCATCCATGGGTCATCTATTTTAACGATTCATTCCACGCTTGATACCTGGAGAGTCAAGTGTAAGATGTCTTTCGATTAGCACGTCATACTATTGATAGTTCTAGTAAATTATAGTTACTATACTTATGAATTGTGGCATTTTGATAGTTTAGTCTAGGGTTTCGGTGTCAAATTAAGTATTTTAATTTAATTAGTTGCACTTTGTAGTTGCATTTGCATTTCTTGTGAATATCATGAATTTTTAATTAATTTTAGTTATTTTTGTTGCTTATTTATTTTAGTGTGTTTACAGGTTAGGGATTGAAAAAATGAAAGTCATGATAATAAAAGTTTGTCGGCCAAAGTGAAATTAGTGAAGAATTGAACACTTGAGATGAAATATGCTCGATGTCGACATGGATTTTAATGTCGCCTGTGTCGCGACATCGATGTGGAAATTCATTTAGTATTTTTTAGCTCCATGACGCGACATTGAGGCCTGTTTTGGCTTATCTCCTGTGCCATTTTTGTAATTTTTTGCTTTCATATTTCATTTCTTGGCTTGTAAAGCACTCCAACATATATAGTAGGCAATAGTTGTAAAAGGACACATAGTGGTTAGCATAGTTAGTATCTTTAATAGATTAGATTATTTTACTTTGAACTTCAAACTTTTCTATTTATTACAAGTTCTCTTCAGTTTCCCTTCAGATCTTGTCTTTAAATTCTTGCAAGTTTTATTTTTGATTAGATAAGTTCGGTGGGTTAATCTTTCATTACAAGTAGATATAATTTTTACTTACTTTCAAGATTAATTTCTTGAAATTTTCTTTACTTCCATTTCAAGCTTTCTTAGTAAGTTTAGGTTTTTTCCAATTTTATTGATATTTAGTTAAAAATTTTAATTACTTGCTTTATTTTCTAGTAAATTTCAGTTAGCTTTCTTAATTCAAATCTCAACCAAAATTATTTAGTTTTCAACTACACACTATAGAATATCTTAGTTTATAAATGGCACTTTCATACTTTACTTGTTTTCTTATTACTTTCTTTAGTTAGCTGAGATTAATTGCTGCTTAATAATTGTAGTTTCAATTTAGTTAAACTAAAGTAATTTTATGTGCTCTCCTTTACATGTTTTAGTTGATTAAACTAGTTGATCCTCAAGTTAGTTGGTGACTTGTTCAATTTACTTATTTTAGCAGATAGTTTGTTTTGTGGTTTTCTTTATTTCAATCTTTAAAGTGGTGAATTTGATTTCAGTTAGTTTGTCCTTTATTAATGAATAGCCTAACTATGCAAAGGCCCTTAAATCCAAGTACTTGCCAATCCAACAATCTTTGTGGGAACAATGTCGCTTACCCTATACTACTATCTTGTAGCGTATACTTACGGCACAAGGGTAGAAGTTTGGAGTTAGCTTGCTGATTTGAAATTTTCATTCTATCGAAGCTAGTGTGGAACAAGTTTTTGGTGCCATTGCTAGGGATTGTCCTTGATATACAGGCACTATTATGCGCTTTAAGGGCCGTGTAGATTAAGCATTTTGTTTGTTTTTATTAGTCAATCTTTTTTCTTTTACTTAACAGTTTTAATTGTTAATGTTGGTGATCTTGACTTGTGAATTGAATTGGTACTTCTGACTTTTTCTACAGGTTCTTTGATTTGTTTATACTACGAAAAGAGTGGAAATAAGAGAAATCCGTAAGCACAAAAGGGTTTAACAAGAGTTAGAGAGAATTGAAATCTATAATCTTAATCAAAATCAAAGAAATTTGAACAGTGAGAATGAAGAAGCTAATAGAATTGTTGGCTTTGGCAATGGAAACAGTATGAATATGAATGGCCATCCTTTGAGAGAATATGCAATAATGAATTTTTACGGGGGCCAATTCAGGTATTGCAACGATGCCTGTGCAAGCAAATAATATCAAGATGAATCCGCTTTGATTTAAATGTCGCAAACACATACCATGTTCGGAGGTAGTCCTAATGAATACCAATACACACATTAAATGAACTTTGAAGAGGTGTTAGACACATTTAAATTCAAAAGAGTTCATCTGGATTGAGTACGTACAGTGACGAGAGTTTTACCTTTTTCATTGAGAGATAGAGCAAAGGTGTGGATACAATCACATGCTCAAGGCACTTTCACCATGTGGAACCAATTGGTACAAGAGTTCTTGGTCAAGTATTTTCCTCATTCGAGGATCGCCAAACTACATAATGAGACGACTTCTTTCAAACAAGATGTTGGTGAAAGTTTAAGTGAGGCTTGGGAACGCTTCAAAGAGTTGTTGAGAAAATGCCGCCACCATGCTATCCCACTTTGGTTACAAATCAAAACTTTCTATAATGGGTTGGCACAAGAAATGAATTCTACGTTGATGCAGCTGCCAGTGGTTCCATTTCTTTCAAAACACCAAAAGAAGCTCAAAAGTTGCTTAATAGAATAGCTTCAAATTATTGCTGTCATGGGGATATGACTCAACTGGTGATTGAACAACAAGCTAATCAAGCCCATGCCCAACAAGGTGGCATGTTGAATTTGAATCTCAATGATGCCTTCCTGGCTCAACAAGGCAGTAGCTTATGAATGTCATGAATAGTTTTACATGGGTGTTGGAGAAATTTAGGAGACAAATCTTTATTTTATTCAAATTTGGTGTGTGACTTTTGTGGTGGTGGGCACTCCAATAGACAATGCGAGGTTCATTTGGGTACAAGGGTTGATAAGGTCTAGGAAATCAACCTTGGAACTCAAGGAATCCTCAAGGAGCTTTTAAAAATAGTTACAACTCTTCATGCAGAAACCATCCAAAATTCTCTTGGAGAAATCAAAACAACCAAGAAAATCCCCTCATACCAACAAAATTCCCAACATCGAAACTTTCAAAATCAAGCCCCAATTTTCTTTCCTAGACCTTATCAACCTCTTCCATTTCAACAACAACAACCAAACATCCGTACGAACCTTCCAAATTTTCTCAACCCATGTATAATGAACCATTTGCTCCAAGAAATAATGAATATGAGGATAGTTGGTGAAGAGTAAGTAGTCTTTGAGCAAAGAATTTGAAAGAGATCTAAGGAGGGAAATAGATGAACAAAAGAGAGATTATGAAAATTTGAGAGTTACAACAAGGAATTTGGAGACGCAATTAGTTTAATTGGCAAGATTAAACAATGAGAGACCTATCGGGGGCTTTTCCTAGTGACAGCGTTCCAAATCCTTATACATAAGGGAAAAGAGTATGTTCAAGCTATCACTTTAAGAAGTGGCAAGAAAGTAGAAGAAGGAGTTGAGAAAAATTCATTGAAAGGCCAAGGGAAGGAAAAAGTTGAAGATAGTGAAAAAGTGAAAGAGGATATTCTATGGTTCAAAGTAAAATGATAAAAGAGCCTACCAAGTCCAATGTGCAATTTGATGAAGACTAGGATCCAACACTTCAAATCCCCAAGCATGTTAAGGTACCATTCCTCAAAGGTTAAAAGAGGATGAAAAAAGCAAAGAAATTTGAAAAGTTCTTGAGGTGTTTTTCTTGAAATTAATATTCCTTTTGTGGAAGCACTTGAAAACATGCCTACATATGCCAAATTCATGAAACAAGTCCTCACATCATAGAGGAAATTGCTTGGAGATGAAATCTTATGTCTAACGAAAAATTGTAGTGCATTACTTTCAAAGAGATTATCTCCCAAACCTATGGACCCCGATTCCTTCACCATACTTATCGAAATTAAAGGCTTGCAATTATGAAAAGACAAGTCTAGATGGGTACTTCAGAGAATCTTATGACTTATGCGGTTTTCAAAAATTTTAATGGAGGAGATTTGAGGCCCACTAGTGTTTCATTGCAGCTTGCGGATCGAATCATAAAATTCCCAAGACAAATTATTGAGGATGTGATTGTAAAAATTTGCAAGCTTTACCTTCCGGCGGATTTCATCGTCGTAGATATGGAAGAAGACTAAGAAATGTTGACCCTTGTGCCGTAAGTATACGCTCTGTCTCTTATACACATCTGAAAGGAAAGGTCTTCTGAGGATGGTTGGCATTTCTTAGTCTTAATGAAATTTTTACTTTCAATGTTTTTCATTCATTAAAACTTCCCTCTGTGTAAGACAGATGTTATGACTATAAATTTAGCAGCTGATCTAATTGATGGTTTTTGTAGACACAAGTTGGTGAATTCTCTCTCAGAAAGAGCTATGGTAACTCCAAATTATGTGGCTCGAGAAGATGAAGATGAGTTGGAATGCTTGAATCAATTGGAAGATAATACATCATTACAGGAGGAGGAAAATGAAGGCAATCAAAAAGGTAAAAGGGGGTTTTCGACCAAGGAACCCCTCCCCCCCAAGATAGAACTTAAGCCTCTTCCTATGCATTTGATGTATGTGTATCTTAGTAAAAATGAGATATACCCAGTGATTGTCAATGCTTCTTTAAGGGGTGAGCAACTTGACAAATTGATTGTGGTGCTTAAAATGTATAAAAACGCTTTTGATTAGTCTATTGTTGATATTAAGGGAATTAGACCTTCCATTTCTATGCACAAAATTTTGTCGAAAGAGGGGAACAAACCGGTAAGGCAACCGCAAGGATGAAGAGGTTGAACCCCACCTTGAAAGAGGTTGCAAGGAAGAAGGTTACTAAGTTCTTAAATGCCGATATTATATACCATATTAGAGATAGTGAGTTGGTTAACCCTACTTTGTTCCTATACTGTGGAATTACCATGATAGTAAGTGAAACCAATGAGCTCCTTCCTTCTAGGTTGGTCATGGGTTAATGTATGTGCATTAACCTTCGTAAATTGAATGAGGCCACTCGGAAGGCTCATTTTCCTTTATCTTTTATTGATGAAATGCTTGAAAGATTGTCTAATTTTTCATATTATTGCTTGCTTGATCGATATTTTGGTTATCGTCAAATTGTTATTTGCCCTGAAGAACAAGAGAAAACAACTTTTATATATCCTTTTGGTACTTTTACATATAGGAAAATGCCCTTTGGACTTTGTCATGCCCTTAAGTAGAGATCAAATTAAAGAATTGAAGTAACAATAAAAGCTCACAAAATTACTACACTTTACCTCACTTCGACACAGTATATGGTGTTGGTAGTTGTATAGGAAGAGTTGATTCGTTTCCAAGAAGATTGTTTGGCAAGAAAGTACCGAGATTTATGAATTTTGGTGTAGTTAGGCAAATCAAATAATAGGAGACGAAACAACACTCATTAAAACCATAATTCAAATTAAGCAATTGAATTTAAAATTAAACTAAATTATCTACAAAAGCAAATAATGGAATTAAGCAACTACGAAATTTGAGAAACTAATTAACCTATTCTAAAGAAATCAAGTAAATAAAAGCACTTAATTCCACTCTAATTTGACTAAAATTAGATTAGAATTAAAGGACAAGTAATTAACCTAACTAAAGAGAACACTAAGAAGGCGTGTAAAATAATGTCATTTTCAAGCCAGAATTTGTAAAGAGATATACTTGAAATCTAGGAAGGTGCCTCCTATTTTGAATTTCTTTTTGTGGAGTTAAAGAGCTTAGCTTCATAGCTTCCCTGAGAGATTTTAGGCACAACAGAAAGGAATGTTGTAACCAGGGTAGGTGAATGAATTTCTAATAATAATAAAGAAATCCCACAAAAAATTAACTAATAATTAAAGCAGGATAACCAAAAATTTAAGCTAAGAATTACCAATTAACAAGAACATAAGTTACCCTAAGAAAACTTGAAAGAGAAGTAAAGAGATTTGCAAGAATTTAAACTAGACAATAACTTAAAACTATATCTACTTGAAACTAATGATTAACCCACTAAAACTATGTAATCAACATTTAAACTTGCATGGAATTAAATGTTAGATCTAAAGGAAAAGTAAAGAGCACTTGCATTAAAATAAAACTTGAAAGTTGAGCTAATCTAATCTACTCTAACCTACATACTAAACTATCTACTATGTGTACTAATACATACCAAATATATCTTAAATAGTTATTGTATTATGAAAGCAAAAATCGAGAGTTAACTGTTACAATGTTACAAAAATGTCATTACATATTTGTTGAAACGGGCTTCATGTCACGACATTGGTGATAAAGTAAAGTCGTGACATGGCTCAAAAATATATTAACCAGTTTCTACCTCCACGTCGCGACATGGACCCTTTTTCCAGCAACTCTTCAATTCTTCTCAATTCGCACGTTATATAAGAGACATTCTAGTTTCCAACCTCTAATTTATAACCTGCATAATATTAAACTAAGTTACTAATATAACTAAAATTCTACAAAAATTCATCATATTTACTAATAATTAAACTGTAAAGACACATATTTTGAAAATTAGCTAAAGCACTAAATTAATTTCCATTTTGGAATTTAGAGTAACAAAATGTTATGATTTAGAGTAAAATAACAACTCTGGTTTACTAGAGTTATCACACTCTCAAACTTAGCATTTTTTTAGTCCCGAACAAAACAAAAATTAAAAAGAACTTTACTAACAAATATTCAAAACAACTCCACTAAAATTGACAAAACTCTTGATGAACAATGGATGTACTTAGAACAACTAAGAAATGACAGGGGATAACCTCCAATACTTCAAATTGAAATATTTCAATGAATCAATCCAAGTTTTTGAATTTTCTAGGAAAAATATGATCTTTTACTACACAAGATTTCAAATTATTAAAAATTAACTATTTTCAAAAATATTCTCTATTCATTTAAAACATCATTTCTTCTCAAATCACAAAGTTTATAAAGTATAAGAACTATCCTGACAACGTAGCATGAAAATAGAAGCTCGTTAGGAATCTACCTAAACGCATATGTTGCACAATTTGGGAATATTAATGTAACAAGGAGTAAGTAGTATGATATCAATGATAAGCATTATAAACAATTTCTCCTCAACATGTTGGCATGCTAAAGCGTTTTCCCTCAGACTTAATTCGGAGAAAATACATGGGTACATGTTGAAATCCCTTACTCGCATTATTACTAATCTAGTGGCCTTTTTTGAAGAAACAATATGGTTACATACTAGAATCCTGTACTCGCCTTATTACTAATCAGCAAAAACTTTTTTTTTTTCTTCTAAGTAGCCCAAAGTAAGGAAGAGAAGGAAAACATGCTTAAGATTAATATCAAATACCAATTATTTCACAAATTAGAATAACATTCCCTATGCAAACACACAAAATGCCCTAATTGCCTTCTACTCTATTTAACCCACATTTTAAAAATAAATCGACTAACTAGGTAATATTGGTGATTTGATCAAAAGTACTATTTCAAATAAGTTTTTCAAAAATATTATTACCTCTTTTTTGAAAAATAGTAATATCAAAATTTTGAAATCTTTATGTTATAATAGAACCACTCATACATATCTAAATTCATGAAATGACGACATCAAATATTTCAATCATGTTATATTGTAATTCATCATTGAGCACTTAGTTGATCAATTTTCCATCTAATAGTCATCATGTCACAACAATAGACATCAAATAATCACTCCCAAAACAAGAAATAAACATCCCCAAAGTTGATTCATTTATTCGAATTGATGACTAAACTCATACTCTACTCACCTAAAATAGCAACATAAACGCAAAAACAAATGTAATTACTAAAACTTAATTAAACCAAAGCAAAATTCAGCCTAACTACTGTAATCAAATAATTATCTATGAACACAAAAGTATACCATATATTTGATCAATACGCTCATAAAAATGAACATTAATGATATATCATTAAAGCTCTATATTATATCATTTTAAGGCCCTTAGCCATTATCACAACCAATCAATTTGATCAACGAAGAACCATAGACATCAACCAAGTATTTCATCAAAGAATTCTCAAAATGATAATCCAAGAATCAATAAAAGAAATATACTTGGCATTAGATTAAGGCCATTAGCCAAGTTAGTTAAACACTAAAACATCCAAATAAAAATAACTAAAGATAGACATAAACTAAACAAAAAAAATGCTAAATCCTGAAAATTTTCAGTCATCTGTCTCTTATACACATCTAGATGTGTATAAGTTCCAGACCACCTTTGCATCACTAGTGAGCTTCCTGTGATCATCATCCTGAGCTCTCCTAGTCTCACCAATTTGTTGTGCATCACCTTGATGTATGGGAACTACTGGTGGTTTTTAATACTTTCCAAGCAGTAGGTCATAATGCCAAAGCGGGATTGCGGTGGATTAACCTATGTATCTAGTGAAGTAGTCTAGAGGGCATACCATAACAGCCAAATTTTTGTGCATTATTCGCTGATTGTGGGTCCAGTATCCCTGCAACTCATTCCGCTCTTCTTCATTAATGAGAGCGATACATACATATCCAGGCAGAAGAGGAATATATGATAATCTCTAAGATGGTAGTGGCGGTACACGACCTTCTCTAGGGTGATATTTTTATATTCTCGGACCATCTTATAAAAATATTCTCGATTAATTCTGCCATTGGGATGTGTCATGAGCTCTGTGGGATCAATGGGTCTCCCTGCAATAGTACATAAATGATGGATTAGATTAGGTGCATAGAAATGAATCAGTCTCCAGCATCTTCCACTTCCTATGAATCCCTATTTGATTAATTTACCAACATCCACCGGCATCCCTATCACGAAAGCATACACTAATAAAACCTTGTCTTTTAGAATAAAAATCAATGAATTTGACCTTCAGATGCGGCAACTAATAAGTAAAACCAGAGTTTGGCAAAAAGTGAAAGTCCAAGCCGAGAAAATCTTAATTCTGCATTATTTGTGGTACTCCAAACCCAATCCACATTCAAATCACATAATGCATCTTTGATCACATACATATCTTTCTCCTTACCATTTAAGAGTGCTAAATTTTGATCAGATTGAACAGGAAATATGTTAAAGAATGAATTAATCATTTTAGAGCTGAAGTAACCAATAGCCCCCAAACTCTCACCTTACTATCCTAAAGATCACAAAGAATGCAATGAAATTCTTTTACCAATTGTGTACACCCAAGGTCAACTAGAACATTAAATCTTTCTAAATGTCTTGCCTTAATCTTCACTTGCTATTGCCTTTCTAACCTCTTCATAAATCCCCAATGCATAGATAAATTAAAATTTCGTATAAGTCAGGTGTAGATTAGGCATTTTTTGTTTAATAATTGGTGAGCTTGCTGACTAGAGAATTGAGAAGTAGAACCTCTTATTCATTTCCTCTACCTAGCTGGCCTAATTCCACTTCCCTACTTGACCCTTCCCAGCTTTTCCTTTTCGTTAGGTTAGTCATCTACTCCTCATTCTTGTTCTTCTCTTGGCACTTTCACACATACCCCATGTGATTTTCATAATAACAACAGAGCAGTGTGTCCAAAAACTTCTTAAATTCAGAGACATAGAACATATGAAGAAAAATATCAACAAAATTCATGATTTCTAGACAAAAATTCAAACAATCCTCCATAAAAAGTCCAGATATCTTATAAGATTAATCAATTCAATATTCCAGAAATTAGTGACAAAATTCTCTCAAATGTTTACTCCAAATTGAATCCATTTATCTTCAAAAATTTTGAATGATATGTATGATTCAAATGTACCGACAAATTGTCTTCCACAAGTTCTACAAACTGGATTACAAAATTAAGAAGGATGTTACCTGATTGGTGTCAAAAATTCCCAAAGAAGATATATGCAATTTCATCCTTATGATGTCTGAAATTAGGCCCAGTGTCGCGACAATTAATTTGACCAGAAGCAAACAATAATGGTGAAGTTGGGATGTGGTGGGAAATTATGATGATTTGCAGAAAAATTATGGAAGAAAGTAGAAGAAAATAAGGGATTTGTGAAGGGGTTCAACGATTAAGGTTTGGGGACATTGGAGAATTGGAAAAAAGAAGAAGAACGGCTCTTTAAATTTTGCTTCTGGTCAAATTGATGTCGCGACATGGCCTAATCTCAATTTCCCGTACACGTTTCCATGTCGCAACATGGAGAAATCCATGTTGCGACATGGCCTGAACATGTGTCTTGCATGTGATTCTTGTTGTCGCGAAATGTGAAATCCATGTCACGACATGGACTCGGGGTAAAAATTTGGCCTTTGCACAAGTTGGTGGTTGATGTCACGACAAGGAGAATCCATGTTGAGACATGGACTAAATGACCAAAATACCTTCCAGGAGCTTGTGGTTGATGTCGTGACATAGACCTGAATGTTCTATAGGGTACAATTTTAACATTTAGCCCAAAGTCCTCCTTTTTTCATACAAATCTCTTCAAATCCATGCATAACCTTTACACAAAAACAACAAGTTTAGATCTAGTAATTTTTAATTTAGACAGAACTATTTATTCAATTCAAAAACACACATTTTCAAACTAAGAATTGTATCCTAATTCAAACCAAATCATTCTAAAAATATAAGCTAACTAAAAACCACACAAAAAGATGTCTCAACACCGCTGAATTGCTAAAGCTTGGATTTCTTCCCAAGAAGTGCTAATATAGCTTGCCCGTTGCTCTTTTAGATTTAGAACTGTTTCGCTAGATAAAGCTCCCATGGGTCTCTCATACTATTGCCTAGCCAATTGTCCAACATGATTCTCCAAATTTTTAGTTAATGCTCTCAAATTTACATAATCTTTTCGTTGTTCTTCTTTATCCCTCCTTTCTCTTTCCAATTCTCTTCTAAAGTACTCTATCTCTTTTTTCCAATCATCTTCATAAGCATTCTCTTTTGGGGCAAATTGTATATTATACATTTGTTGGGAAAAATTTGATGGCTGGAATAGAGGCCTTGAATGTTGATTTTGAATTGAAGGGCTAGATGGAGGTTGACAGGAGTTGGCTTGGAAGTTTCTTTGGTGTGGAGGTTGATAAGGTCTAAAGGATGACCTTGAAGCTTGGTTGTCAAAGTTTTGAGGTGGTTAATTTGGTTGATAACTAGGGTTGGATTGATTGTTTGGGTTTCTCCATGAAAAGTTAGGATGATTCCTCCAAAAGGAACATGTGTTCCAATAAACTTCAGGCAGGTTCCATCATAAAGATGATTGATTGGATACATAGTTGAGTTGCTCGTTAGAACCATATGGCATTTCAAATTGCCCATTTAACATCCCCACCCGAACAAAAATCACACACTACGGGTGGTTGATATGAAGAAGAAGACACTGCATTCACACTACTTGGTCTCCCTAAGTTCTCCCAAGAAGAAGACACTGCATTCACACTACTTGGTCTCCCTAAGTTCTCCCATACTTCTATGACATTGATCATCACATTTATAAACATACTTTGTTGGGCAAGCACAGCATCATACATATTCAACTTCAAGACTCCATTTTGTCCATTAGTTTGATAGGCTTGATGTTGAAAAACTGGTGGAGTCAATGGTCCATGACAGTAATGGTTATAAGCCATTCTATTGAGCAATTCTTTACCTTCCTCTAATGTCATGTAGGATATGGAACTATTGGTGGAGGCATCTCTGTTGACTTTGTCTCTTGTGTCAATCCATCGTAGAAGGTTTGAATTTGAAGCCACGATAGGATTTCATGATGAGGGCACTTCCTTATCAAATCTTTAAAATGCTCCAAGCCTCAACTAAGCTCACTCCAACATTGATTTTCTTAAAAGAGGTAATCTCGTTATGCAACTTGGCAGTCCTTGATGGTGGAAATTTTTTGTAGAATATTCTTGTGCTGTGTTGATTCCACATAGCAAACGTCCCTCGAGCATGAGATTGAAGCCAAGATTTCACCCTATGCCTTAGAGAAAAAGGGAATGCTCTCATCCTCATATAATCTGCGTGCACACCATTGAATTTAATTGTGTCTAATTTATGTTCAAGTTGACATTAGGCTGTCTCTTATACACATCTAAGACCTCCCTCAAACATTGTGTGAGTTCGTAACATTTGTATCAAAGTGCGCTTTATCTCAAAATTATTCGTTTGCAAGGGAGTCCGTGCAATGAGGAGTAGCTGTCTCTTATACACATCTATATGTTTCCATTTCGATTCTCTCTAACACTTTTTGAACTCTTTTAAGCTTCCGAATTTCCCTCAACTCTTTTTCTCATTCGTTGTTCAAACAAATTAACGGTCATTTGTTTCTTCTTACCATGCACTACAAAAGCCAAATCGAATAATTAGTTCAAGTTCCAAGACAATTAAACAAGAAGGATCACCAATATAAACAAATGGACTAAATTTAACAACTAAATTAAACAAAAAATGCCTAATCTACACGACCCATATAACACTCTAGATGTGTATATACTAGAGACAATCCCATTAAATGGTACCAAAAACTTGTCAAGCCCAATAGGTAGTGATCAAATTAAAGCATACAAGTAATAGTGAAACCTCACAAAATCACTACACTTTACCTCACTTTCGCAAGTATACGGAGTGAACAGTAATACTTGATTTTATATTTATAGTTCTCAAGAAGATTGTACCAAGCAAGTACCGAGATTTACGAATTTGGGTATAGTTTTGCAAATCAAAAAATATGAGTAGCCATGAAACTACACCAATTAAAACTATAATTCAAATTATGCAATCGAAATTAAAGTTAGTCTAAATTATCTACTAAAGCAAGTAATGGAACTAAGCAGTTATGAAATTTTAGAAATTAATTAAGCAATTCAAATTAAAGCAAGTAAATAAAAGCACATAATTCTACTCTAATTTGACTAAAATGCAATTAGAATTAAAGGGCAAGTAATTAACCTTTCCAAAGAAAACACCAAGAGGCCTTGTAAAGCAGGAAAATGTCATTTCTAATCTATAATTTGTAAAGAGATATACTTGAAATCTAAATATTTTTGGATTTTTTATAACAATATATCCAACTAAAAATTAACTAGTAATTAAAACAAAGAAACTAGAAATTTAAGCTGAGAAATATCAATTAACATGAACTTAATTTACTCTAATAAAACTTGAAAGAGAAGTAAAAAGATTTTCAAGAATTTAAACTAGAAAGCAAGTAAAAATTATATCTACTTGAAGTGTAACCCACTAGAATCATGTAAGAGACAGATTGGCTTCAGACCCGAGAAAAGCTGTCTCTTATACACATCTAAAGAGGACATAAGAACATGAGATGTCATATATAATCCATTATATATCAACATACTACACTATCTAGTATGTGCACTAACACATACCAATCGTATACAAATGTTAGATATATACATACATTAAATCTGGGAGTTGACTATCTAGAATGTTAAAAAGGTATGTATGTGTGTATATATACACATGCACATACATGTAGAAACATATGTGCACCTCCATGTCACGATATACAGATCATATATGTATACAAATATATGCTCACATATATATTAGTTTCTACCTCCATGTCATTACCTGGACCATTTTTTTTGCAAGTCTTCATTTCTTCGTATTTCGCAATTTGGCCTGTCTTGTGTTATTTCCAACTTACAACCTTCAATTTATATCCTGTATAATATTAAAATAACTAAGTAACTAATTTAACTAAAATTCAAATAAAAACTCATCACCTAATTACTAATAATTAAAATGTATAGAAATATATGATATTTAACTAAAACACTAGATTAACAACCAAAATTCAAAATTTAGACTAACAAAATGCCATGATTTAAAGTAAAATAATTCCAGTTTATTAGAGCTATCAGGCTCTGCAATGCTCCTAATACATTTGAACATTGCGAGTTTGATATCTTTCATGATATGGTTGAAAAACGCACAAAAATCTTTTTGTATGACTTCATTGTATTTGGTATATCATGTGATGATTGCCTTTAAAATTTAGCTAATGTGTTGACAAGATGTGTTGAGGCTAATTTGGGGAAATGTCATTCTATGGTGCAAGAAAGAATTGTTTTGCGGTCATAAAGTTTTATCGAATGGCATAGAGGTTGATAGGACAAATGTAGAGGTGATTGAAAAGTTCCTCCACCTATTATTAATGTTAGAGGTAAGAGAAGTTTTCTTGGCCTCACGGTTTTTTATCAAGAGGTTCGTTAATAACCTTTTCATATATACGACTATCTTATTACTTCTCCTTTAAATGTAATATTGTGTTTCGAACTTTGATGATTCTTGTTTGCATTCATTTAATGAATTGAAACAAGCCCTTGTGAATGCACCAATCTAGTGGTGTCTAATTGATCTCTTCCATCCGAGCCATGTTATGCGATTGACTATGCAAGCTGGTGCCATTTTGTGCCAAAAAGTGCTATGCTAGTAGGACCTTCAATAAGGCACAAATTAATTATTCTACCACGAAAAATGTACTTGCTATAGTTTTCGCATTTGACATTTTTAGATCTTATCTTATTGGTTTCAAGAAAATTGTGCATCTTGATCACTCTACATTAAAGAACACTCTCAAAATAAGATGCCAAGCCACTCTTAATGAGATGGATACTTCTCTTGCCAGAGATTGATTAGGAAGTTATGGACAAAAAGGGTGTTGAAATTTTGATAGCAGACCATTTATCAAGAATTGAAGCATCTAGGACTTTGAATAAAGAAAGAAGGGAAATTGTTGAGGAATCATCAATACAAAAATTTATGACATTGTTTTTGGTCGGATTTATTTTATATTTTAATGGAATGAGCGGAAGATGTCTCTTATTACAAATCTATATTTATCTTTTTCAAAATTTTGAATCATCATATGTATGTCAATGATGACATAATTTGTGAAATTTTTTATGAGGTTGAAAATTTTGATTTGCATTCATTATTTGGGTTGATTAAGGATGATTACTTTATTCATGAAAAAGATAAAATTGTTGAATTGGATGAGGATGAGGCGGAAATTTGTGATTTGGTTAGGAAAGAAAGAAAAGAATTTGAAAAAGACAGCATTGCTTCAGTCCTAATATTTAGAATATAATCAATTTGATGTATTGGTGATCCTTCTTGATTAATTATCTTGGAACTTCTTATACAATTAGATTTGGCTTTTGTAGATTATGGTGGAGTGGACCAATTGATTGAAGATTGTGGTATTGAAAAGTTTGGTGGTGCAAATTATGAAAAAGAAAAGTATGATTTCTTGTTTTTTGGAAATTATTTGGAGGATTATTGTGTGAAACAAAATGTTGGTGTCTTTAATTGTGATTGGGTAAGTATGAATCAATTCTTTGATCGAGAAGAGTTAGCCATCAAATTCTTCTACAAATGCAAGATACTCGTCCTCTACCACGTATGAAAATAAAGATGAAAACTTACCATAAGGGGTCACATATGGTCTACACAGCGACCAAAATTTCAATTGAGACTCATGCTTGTGATGACGTCGGATTGGTTTTCATGAAGGTTTGGTTTAAGGGAGGCATGTTGGCATATAAACCAAACCAAATTAGGATTTGGAAATTTTAATTATATTATATTTAGTTGTAAGGGATTTATTCCCTAGTTTATTTGGTATTAGAAAATTGTGTTAGTTAAATCCCTTAAGGATTTAGATTAGCTTGTACCTATTTAAAGGCATTGTGCCTAGTTATTTCAATTGAGGAAATTGCACTAAAAAGGTTGATTAATAAAATTGTGTTTATCCTAAATCCAAAATTGTGTTCATCCAATACTCAATTAATTTGTATAAGAACTGACAGCCTTAAGCCTTAAGGCTGAAAGTTCTTGGCCAACTAGATGTGAGTAATTATGACAGGATCTGTCTCTTAGTACACATCTAGATGTGTTCCCTGAGGCTATTTTTCTCTGAGACTACAAAGATTGCGCAGCGAAACAGGTGCTCAGTGTCGAAGTCTCTATGTTACATCTAGATGTGTATAGTCCACAGAGTTACAGTGAAATTCTTTACCCGCATTAGCAACGGACAGCTCCACATCTTCATTAAAGCATTGCCAGCCTCGTGCAACCATTTAGGTTTCAATGTTTCACCTAATGTTTATATATATATATATATACATATACATGTATGTATGTATATATGTATATACACACATATATATACATGTATGTGCATGTGTATATATACATACATACATATATATATATATATACACATGCACATACATGTATGTATATATATGTATCTGTGTATACATATATGCATAAATACATACAAACATACACACATACACACATACATACACACACACATATATATATACACAAACACATATGAACACCCCCAATACAAAGTTTTGCTAGTCCAAAGAAAACAAAACAAACAAAATCACAAAACTAGGAAAGACACCAAACAGATTAACTTTGTTAAATGTATCAACAAATGTAACAAGGAAAACTAGGATATTTATATTTTGGATTGAAGCAACTACTTGGCATGCTAAGTAGTAACTACAGGACCAATGAAATCTTGCCATGTGGAGTGGATGATCTAGTTGGCATAATATAATTGTCCCCCTATTTTTTAGAAAGCGGGCCTCCCATTCCACATGTAAGATTCTTATTGGTTCTAGAGAAACTACTAGACATGTCAAATAGTTAATCCAGTCAAAAATAAGAAATGAACCAAACATATATGTGAAGCGTTAATGATAATCAATACCTGATAACTCTAGTAAGACTAGAGTTTGTTACGTCCAAATCATAGCATTTTATTATATTAAATTACAAACTTTTGTTTGATTTAAGTATTTTAGCTAATTTTTACATTATGTGTTTGAATTTTTATTCTTATTGAATATTATGAGTTCTTATTGAATTATAGTTAATTTATTTGCAATCTTTACTGAGGTTACATATCTAAATTCTTCCTTCATGTCGCAGCAGCAAAGCTTGAGGGCCAAAAAGAGATTATATGAAGAATGGCTAAAAACCTTTGCTGAAACAGTGTCGATATCGCGACATGGAGTTCAACGTTGCGACATGAAGGAAGAATTTAGATATGTAACCTCAGTAAGATGTCGTGACATCAAATTTGATGTCGCAAAATCGACACTCATTCAACAATTGTATTAATGTGCATTTTTGAAATTTTTTCGACGCTTGGCTTTCCAAAGTTCTCCAAAAAAGTTTGAAATTTAACCTAGTTAGTAGTGTAGTTAGTGTAGGTTAAATTTCAAACTTTTTAGCCTAATATTAATTCTCTTTAAATTTTGTTAGATCTTGTTTTTAATATCTTGCAACTTTAAATTTTGATTAGATAATTTTAGTGGATTAATCTTTATATACTGGTAGATATAATTTTTTCTTACTTTCTAGTTTAATATCTTGAAAATCTCTTCACATCCAAATCAAGCTTTTTGATTAAATTTTGTGTTTCTTTCAATTTCAGTGATCTTTAGAAAAAAATTGCAATTACTTGCTTTAATTTCTAGTGATTTTTAGTGGACATTGTTTTACCAAGAACTCTAAAAATCCAAAAATATTTAGCTTCAACTACATTTTATTCACTAATTTACAGAATCAATTAATCCACTAAAATTATCTAATCAAAATGAGAGTAGTTCTTTAATGTACTGTCTCTTATACACATTAGATTTAGTTTCTTTTCAATTTTAGTTTAAATTTAGTTAATTTAATCTAGGAGTAATTTTACTTTCTTTCAATTACTTTATTTGTTCAATTTAGGTTGGGTTATCATTTAATTTGTGTGTCTAGTTGATTCCTTTAGTTGTTTTAATAGATAAAATAATTTTTAATGGTAATTTACTTGCTTGTTCAATTCATGGCTTTAAGTAGAATTTGTACTTGCTCTCTCAATGAATTGTCTAAGTATATAATGGCCTCTAGATCTTGGTAATTGCCAACCAACAATCCTCATGATGATTCCACTTACCACTATCTACTATATCAACGTTTTATACACGGAAGTGTGATGAGAATTAACTAGTTTGAATTCCTTAATTTATTTTAAAGCTAATCTAGCACGTGAACAAGTTTTTCGCACCAGATGTCGGATAACTGAAATTTGTATTGGCAATATTGAGTTCTTTATCGGTCTCATAGATTAGACACTTTTTATTTCTTTAGTTATTAATTTTGGTCTTTAATTAATAGTTGTTAATTGTTGAACCCCAGTATGTTAATCATGTTTCGATGATGACCAAATCGTACTAATGGTTTGAAAATCAAGTGTGCAGAAAAATAGGTAGGTTTGGACGCAAATGATTGTCCGAACAAAACAACCAGAAGACTCCACGGACGCAAATGACTATCCGCAAGACAGAGCTTTGGACAATGGTGATCGTCCGACACAAAGAATTTGAAGCAAGTCTCGGACAAAGAACAGCGTCCGATCATATTTCCAGAAGACTTTGCTTCGGTTTGACACAGGTTCGGACGCAACTTGAAGGCGTTCTGTCCCTTATACACATCTAGATGTGTATAAGAGACAGCAGGTGCAGCGGCCATCCGAATAGTCCAACGGCTAGTTCATTCAGACGCACACTTGCTGCATCGGCCGTCCGAAAGGTCCAACGGCTAGTTTTCCAGTAAACAGAAAATAGCCTTTGGGAACTTGTTGGAAGCAGATTTTTGGCAACTATAAATACCCTAAGCCTGAATTAATTAAGAAGAGACTTCAACATTGATTACAAGTAATACTTGCTAGTGAGCTATTTGGGAGAAGTAGTGGGTACAAGTGTTGTAATAGTGTAGGTAGTTTTGCGAAAAGTGCTTAGAAGTGTAAGAGTTCTTCAAGTGTAAGAGTGGAGAGATAACAATTGTAACAAATGGAGGTTGTGAGTGTAAAACTCTTGGCTCAACTAAAGGAAATTAGTGTGAGCAAGAGTGATCCTCATTTGTGTACAAAAGGTTATTGTCTCACCTACTTTGAAGAGACTTTTAGTGGCTAAACTTCAAGTTGTGAACTTGGTAGTTGCCTTGTAAGAAGCTCTTTGTAGTTGTAAGCTCCAAGCTTGAGAAGTTTGGGAGTTTGGTTTGATTCTCTTAATCTCAATATTCTTATTTGTTCTTTAAACTTAAATTGTTGAATAGCTATTGTATTCATTTGTGCTTAAGTTTTTATTTGGTGCATAAAGTTTACATTTTTATTAAGCACATAAAAAGGTTTGTTTTAGATACAACCTAATTCACCCCCCTCTTAGGTTGCTTTATACTTGGGCCAACATTAATGTTGGTGATCATATTGAAATGGCTTTAGAAAGGGAAATGGGATGAACATGAACTGTCATCCTTTGAGAGAGCATGTTATGCCTAATCTTGATGTGGCCAATTCAATTGTTGCAAGCATGCCCGCCCAAGCAAATAATTTCAAGATAAAGCCCGCACTAATTCAAATGTTGCAATCACACGCTATATTTGGAGGAGGTCCTCATGATGATACCCATACTCATTTTATGAACTTTGAGGAGGTATTCGATACATTCAAATTCAATGGCGTACATCTGGATTGCATGAGGATGCGAGTATTTCCCTTCTCATAAGGGGATATTGCAAAGGCGTGCTTTCAATCTCATACCCATGACACTTTCACTACATGGAATCAACTAGCATGAGAGTTCTTGGTAAATCATTTTCCACCATCAAGGACAGCCTAGTTTCATAACTAGATCATTTTTTTCAAACAAGATGTTGGTGAAATACTAAGTCAAGCTTTCAAACTATAATGCTTTAAAGAGTTGTTGAGAAATGTCCTCAATATGCCATCACGCTATAGTTTCAAATTCAAACATTCTAAAATGGGTTGGCACAAGAAACAAAGTCTATAGTTGATCCGTTCGCCAATGGTTCTATGTCATTCAAAACACCGGAAGAGGTCCAAGAGTTGCTTAACCAAATAGCTTCAAACTACTAATATCATGGGCCCACGACTCATTCGGTGATGCAATAATAAGTCAATCAAACCAATGCTCAACAAGGTGGCATGATGAATTTGAATTTTCTTGTTGCTTTCCAAGCACAACAAAGTACGCTTATGAATCTTATGACCAACTTTACATGAGTGTTGGAGAACTTTGGAAAGCCAAGCGTCGTAAATGCTACTATCTCATCGTTTCAACCAAATTTCATTTGTGACTTTTGTGGTGGGGGACACTCTATTGGACCATGTTAGATTCCAATGGGTGGAAATGTGCAAGTCCATTGTGTATCAAATCTACCTTCTTCTGTTCAAAGAACTCACAAGGAGCTTATGAAAGTACTTACAATCATTTATGGAGAAACCATCCCAACTTCTATTGGCGCGGCCCAAACAATCAATAAAATCCTCCATAACAACATAATCCTTCCACTCAACTTTCAAAGTCAAGCTCCAAGTTCTTCTTCTAGACCTTATCAACCCCCCACACCAAAGAAAATTCCAAACCAACTCATTTTAACCTCCATCTAGCTCACCATTTCAACAACAACAATCAAGACCTCAATTTTAACACTTCTAGATTTGTATAAGAGACAGGTTGACATCTAGATGTCTGTCTCTTATACAGCTTCATCATAGATGCACTATCAAGTTCCAGCACAAGATACTTTAGAAAAGAATTGGAAAGAGAAAAGAAGGAAAGAGAAGAGCAATTGAGAGACTATAAAAATGTGAGAGTATCGACAAGAAACTTGAAATTTCAATTAGGATAATTGGTAATGGTGAACAATAAGATACCTATTGGGTCCCTTCCAAGTGACACCAGTTCCAAATCTAAAGGAACAATTTCATGCTTGAACTTTCAGGAGTGGAAAAGAGTTGGTATAGCCCAATGAGAAAAAAAAAGGTAAAAGTAATATGATAAAAAATAATGCATGGATTTTGTCTACAATATTTGTGTTTTAATGTTTTCTAGTGACGACAAGATGTGGCTTGAGATAGGAAAGAAGTTGGAAAAATTGGCTAAATGATGAAATGGAACTTGATAGAAGTTTGGCTCCATGTTGCGACAATAAGCCCAACATTGTTTATAAACCTTAGTGTTCCTTTTCCCCCCACTAAAAAATTTCTCCGATTCCTCCATCAAATCACCTGCCAACACCTTCAATTCATCTCTTTAATACATAATCTTCATCAATTACTAACAAATTGTTGATGTTTCAAAGGATATACAAAGGTTTAAATGTAAACTAGCCGTTGGACCTGTCTCTTATACACATCTAGATGTGTATTCTTCACAGAGCTCAAAACATCAGGCCCAATTTGAATTCCAGAAAATTTACCAAATTATTCTGAATTCAAATGACAGGGCCTAGATGTTTATAAGAGACAGGACATTAAATTAGCAAATTGTAGAAAAATATGGTGTGAATTTTTGTGGGAATTTACTATTAATCGATTGTGATTCATTTGGAGATACTTTGTGTTGGAAAATTTGTGATAATTGTTTGGGATTTTATTATCCCGGATCTAGATGTGTATAAATTGATAATTGTTAGCTTTTTAGCAATCTTACTATTTTTGGGCTGGAAAAAATAACGAGAGGAGTTTTTGGAAATGTCCCCTAGGAGAGAAAGAATGAGAGGCAGGGGAAAAGGGGAAGGTTCAAAAAAGGAAAGGCAGGTAAGGGAACGAGTAGTGAAGGAATGATTTGTGAACTAAGTACGGGTAGTGAAAGGGTTGTAGAACCCCAATTCACTAGCGAGGGGACCAAGATTTTATTTAAAAATAACGAGAAGCATGAGAACATAATGTAGCGTGGCTTTGATTTATCTATGCATTGGGGGGCCTATGAAGAGGCAAGCAAAAAGATAGAACCCAAATTAGAACAATGCATAGTTAGAGTTTTGATAGGGTAGCTGAGCCCGGTTATACCCAATTAGTCAATAATTCCTTCGTAACTTGTATGATTTAGAGGATGGCAAGGTGAGAGTCCGGAGAGTTCTAGTTTAATTTAGTGCCATGCTATAAATGATTGTTTCAATATACTTTATGTTCCATCTAATGAGTATCATGAGCTTGTACATAACAACATCAAGGATATGAATGAAACTAAAAGAATGTTGTATGATGCAATTGATGTTGCTTGGGTAAGGAATATGACAGGAACAATTGAATTGAAATTATTTGCAATGATCTATCCTTTGTAGGAAATTGTGGTTTTATTTCATAAGTAGTCAAATTTAGGGATCTAATTCTTTGGATTACATTCAAAGTGATAAGAGACAGTATTGATTTATGCCACTATGATAGGGGCGGTGGTGAAGGCATTTGACCTTTAATGGGGATGTCTTCATATTCCAAAACCATATGGGATATCTATTTTTATGCCCCTAGTCTAATCACTCATCTATGTCCTACAGGTATCCTTATTATGTTAATGAGCCAATGACGCATCTAAGAGGCAGAATTAATAAGAAGTACATGTACAAGATGGTTTTGGAATATGAGAAACATCATCCCATTAAAGGTCAAATGCCTTCACCACCGCCCCTAAGAACTAGATTTCTTCCTTCGCTGCCAGTATATGTATGCAACGCATCAGTCATAGTAGAGAAGCGAAAAGAATTACAAGGCTACTGAGAAACTTATAGTCAATTGGTGATGCACAACAATCTGCCAGTAATAGGAGAGATGCTCTGAACTACCTCACACATACACTCTCTGATACGGGGTTGATGCCCAGGGTATGTAGAACTTGATCAGAAATGCTAAAGATCCCAACTTTATGATCGAAAAAGGCGGCCTAGGGTTTATATGAGCAAGGAATTGATCCAAAGCCTAATTGGCAGAAAATCAATACCTGGTGTTGGTTATAACCTCAAGTGCTCAATCTTGAAGCCCCAACTAGATTCCTAGTCTAGACAAGACTAAAGAGAAATCTAAAATTCTAATTCACTCGTATGAGAGGAAAAAGAAAAACTAAAATTTTAATTCCAAAATTCATCCCTTCAATTGTGTACAAGACCCCTCTATTTATAGTTGAGGGTGGAGGATTCTAGGACTAAATTATTCAATGTGGGATAGCTAGTTTTAATAGTTGGGCTGGATCCTACAGCCCAATAGCCTTTAAACCCAATTCTTGTACACTTAACAATATGTAATGGCCGAAATACATGGCCCAAAAACAAATAATTACGTCTTGAAACCAGCCCAATTAAACACACTAACACTTAAAACAATTGGGCTCAAAATAAAAGACTAGAACAACTAAATAAAAGAATATTCCATGGCCGAAATAATGAGGCTAAATTTCGGCCCTTCAGCTTCTCATCTTAGGCTTGATCTTCAATGACTTGGACGTCAATTACTAAGAACATCTTAGACTCTTTAGTGGACTTCATCTCCAAAAGGTTTGTGAGCTCTTCTTCATCTTCAACAACTTCAACTAAGCCCAACATAGCTTTATTGAGGTTCTTAGCTCTTGATCTCGTAATTGGACCTTGTGGAATTTAAAGTGCGGATTCCGTGAGCCTATATCGAGCCTTTGTGGACAAATTGATCACCATCAAGTCCTTGGGATGTATCACTCTCTCTATATATATATGTGTATATATATATATATATATTCAACCACAACAGCGACTATTTTGGCATTATGGACTAGTCCATAATGACCTCGTGGGCAACACTACATAGCACCAGTGGTTTCTGTATATGAAAGTGAAGTACAACATACTGATGAACTTGTTGGAGTCCAGGATAAGGACTTTGAGAAGAGTTAACAAGGTTGTGATGAGGATGAACAAGAGGGTGTGGATGACAACTGATGTGACATCAAGAAGAAAAAGATTTTATTGGACAGAATTTTGGGACATTTTATGAAATTTTTATGCTAATTTCTTAGTCCTTTAGTAGTTTATTATATTTTAGTTTTTTAGATATTTTAATTTGGATAATTTGCTCTTTATTTGATGGCTAAGTGCCTTAGCTTGATGCCAAGTTACTTGTATTGGTATTTGCTTTGGGATTTATCCCTTTGAAATTCATAGTTGAATACTTGGTTTGATGCTTATGTTCTTAGTTGATTTATGTGTTAGAGTAGTGATAATGGTTAAAGGCCTTAAGCTGACACCATGTAGACTATTATTGATGCTTAAATGCTAAAAATGATGATATTAGTGATCAGATGTTAGTTTAATTGATGATCGTATGGCATGGTTTGGTAAGTTCTTGGTGGTATCACTTAGTATTCATTTTAAGATTGCGTTATTTTTGCCTAAAGTTTATTTTTGTTAGTTTGTGCTGAAAGTTTTGGTGAGTGGTAGGATGAGTCTACTCATCAATTAAAATAAAAGAGACAAGTTTGGGAGGTGTTTACTTCTTGTGTCGGAATGGTTATTTGATATTTATATGTGTGTTTAATGACTTTTTGATAGAAAATTAATCAATTTAGTACTCGATGCTGATATTTGGCTTGCAATATAACATGATTGGACTATTTGAATTGGTCATTTCATGAATTTAAGTGTGTATGAGTGGTTCTTTTATGACACAAGAATTTCAAAAACTCGATATTACCATTTTCCAAAAGTGGTACTAATATTTTGGGAGAAATTTACTTAAATTATTGTTTTTGATCAATTCATCAGTATTACTTTCTAGTTAATGTATCTTTTGGAAAAAGTATGTTACATAGAATAGAAGAAATTTAAGACATTTTGTATGATTTCATAGGGACTGTTGATCTAATTTGTGAATGATTGGTATTCAATATTAATTTTAGGTATAGTTTACTCCTCTTCCTCAGTTTATGGCCGTGAAAAAATAAAGAAAAAATAAATTTTTTTTCACTTTGTAATAAGGCGAGTACTGGATTTCGACATGTACCCATATTATTTTTTTAAAATATGCCACTAGAGTAATAATAAGACGAGTATGGGATTCTGGTATATACCCATGTTGTTTCTTTGGATTATGCCACTAGGAATTATAATTTAGAATACCAACAAGTCGGGAGGGGATGTTTGTAATACTTATCATTGACATCATACTATTCATTCCTTAATAGGCTTACATTCCCAACTTGTATGACATGTGCACATAGGTAGATTCCTAATAAACTTCTATTTCCATGCAACCTCGTTGAGATAATGGAACAACTTTGTAATATTTGTGATTTCAGAAAAAATGATTTTATTTTACTTTAATATACACAACTCAATTTTTTGGAGTCCTTTTGAGAATGATTAGTGCTTAGTAATTTGAAGTCTTGTCTAGTAAATGAACTTTTGATTGTTGAAAAAATTCGAAAACTTGGATTGACTAATTAAAATAGTTCAATTGTCATGCAATATTTGAAGTCACTAGAGAGAATTCCGTATTCATCATAATTACGTCCTTTTGTTATCAGTTGTTTTGTTATATTGGTGGTGCATTTGTAATTTGATTAGTAAAGTTCTTTTTATTTCTTTGTTTTGCTCGGGACTAGCAAAATGCTAAGTTTAGAGGTGTGATAACTCTAGTAAATTAAAATTATTTACATTTGAATCATAGCTTGTTGTTGGTTTAAGTTAAGAATTTTTGTGTTGATTTAAGTATTTTACTTAATTTTAACATTATGCGCTTGCGTTTTTGTTGTTGTTGAATATTACGAGTTCTTATTGAATTTTAGTTAATTTTTTTACTTATTTAGTTTAATGTTGTGTAGGTTAATAGTTGGAAGTCAAATTGAGCAAAGTTTGAGAGCCAAAATGAGATTAGAGAAGAATTGAAAACCTTTACTGAAACAGTGTCGATGTCATGGCATCCAGGCTAATCTCATTTAGATTATTTAACTTTGCTTGATATTTTCTAATCCATGTGTATTCAACCAGTAATCTTATACACATCTAGATGTTTAAGCTACCAGGTGCTAATAATACTATGAAGGGTTAGATATATATAAGAGTACAGATTCTTAGTAAGTGTCAATGCACACACTAGAGTAGAGTAGTTAGTAGATTTTCATATAGTTAGAAGTGTAGTTAGTGTAGCTTAAACTTTAAAATTTTTAATTTACTCTTAGTTCTCTTTTAATTTTCATAAGATATTGTCATTAATCTCTTACAAGTTTTAATTTTCATTTGATAGTTTTAGTGGGTTATCTTTAGCTACAGGTAGATTTAAGTTTTACTGACTTTCTAGTTTAATTTCTTGAAAGTCTACTTACTTCCAATTCAAACTTTCTGTAGTAAGTTTTAGGTTTCTTTCAATTTTAGTGATATGCAACTAAAAATTTTCAATTACTTTCTTTAATTTCAAGTGATTTTCACTGGGCTTTCTTTTATTAATCTAAAAAGCTAATAATATTTATTTTAAACTTATTAAGATTAACCAAGTTCATTGACTCAATAGTTGTAGAAAATGAAGTTTACTTGTTTTAAATACTTTCTAATTCCTTTCCTTAGACAAGTTAGATTTAGTTGTCTCTCAATTCTAGTTCATTTTTAGTTATTCTAGTTAATTTAGGAGTAATTTCACTTTCTTTCCTTTACTTGCTTTCTTGATTTTAGATTGGGTTATCCTTCAATTAGTGCACTAATTTCTTAGAGGAATCCCGCAACTGGGGAAAGGTAGTTATGGTCATCTGTATTAGTCTTATCCAATTGAGGTTTGTCATCATCAAAGAATTAGATGTGTATAAGTGACATTGTCTAACTATACAATGGCCCCTAAATATTGGTAAGAGAAAACCATTAGTATCCTCACGGGATGATCCCACTGACCACAATCTACTACCTTTCCCGCATACTTGCGGGATTATGGGCAGAAATTAGTGAGAAAGTAAGGTTTATTACTTGATTTAGTTCTTTATTGATTTAGGGCGTGAATAATATACTAAATCGCCATGAAAGTGATAATCTCTTCACTCTTGAAAGCAGATATCAATCTCCTCACTAATTAGTGAAAAATCCGTTGAACTAAAGTTTGACAAATGACAAATAAGTTGAAAGAAATTAACACACATAATATTCACCAATACAAATTAACTCATACCAAGGATGTATTTGGACATGAGTACCTAATATCACCTTAGATATGATAATACATGACTTCGAAGACTAATCCTCCAGAATATCCCTAAAACTTCATAATATTTAACCAACTACAAATTTGAAGGCGAAATTAACCTTCTTTACTACAACTAGAAGGAACTTTCCTTCTTTATTCAGTAACACTTGAACAAATATTTTTTTCTTTTTTAAACTCAACATTTTCCTATTTTTTTCAGCTCATACATTTTCTTTTCTTTTTTTCCTTTAATATTTACTAACAACATAACATAGAAATTTGTAAAATCAATCCATATATTAGTAAAACACTTCGCATCTTGACTATCCATCATAACAACATCTGAACCATAGCATTGAGGTTATAAACTACCAACAAGAACCAGCTAGATTCTACCGATCGAAAGAGAGGAAAACTAAACAAGATCTTGTCTCCATCTAATTAAAGAAACAAGGTGATCATCCCCGGAAGAGTAAACCTAACAGGTTGACAATTACTAGAATGATGCAGAGCTGGACTCTTTAAATAATGGAATTATAGAATTGATAAGGAAATCGAAATGCTCAGCTAAATATCGAAACACAAAATCAAAAGATATGGCACCTAGGATTTATTCTTCCTTTACCAATCCAACTAATTAATTTGATTTTTGATTCCTTCAATTTCACACTTCATTTAATAATCTAGGGTTACTTTGGTAATGTTTACAAGTTCCTGTCAGACTCATTGTAAATCCACTAACCTTAACCCGTCCAAGAGATGTCTTAGTGGATTAAAGCCCCGATTAATGTATAAACCTCACCCTAATTGATTGCCTATGATGAGCAGGTATATTTCTATCAATACCAAGGAAATAGTTCAATCTATGGGAGATTGTACAAACGAAGGTTATTTGAACCCATCAGGACCCTCTGTCAATTTGAAATACACCTAAAACCATCAAAAGTGATCATTACTAGATGCATTAAGATCAATTCAATGATAACAAAAGGATATTAGAGAAACGAATAAATTGAATAAATAAATCTTCATGGTAAAATCCAATAAAACCCTAGCTCTAGGGTTTAGTGCATAATCAGTGAGTAAAATACATCAAATGAATGAATCACAAATATTGAAAGAGTAATAATCAACATGGCAAAGAAATAAGAAAAGAAACTAGGGCTTAGTCTCAATTCTCGGCCTTCTTCGACCAGATCCTCTTACTTAGAACGGTGTTCTCCGTTCCTCCTGATAATTCTCTCCTGTCGGCTGCTCTAACCCTACACTAATATTACACTACTCTAAGTTATGTTTTTCTCTTCTATTTCTTCCCTAAGAACACTTATTTATAGCCGATAATAGGGTTTTATAAGTTTGGAAGTAAAAAATGCCCCTACAAAGCCCAAAAAGCCAAAAACTTGCGTTTCCATGTTATAAGCCCCTAAGCACACTCGAGTTTAGGGAACCACATCTAGGCACGGCCTGGTCCGGATAGGCTGCTTACCGTTTTGCTCCATTTTCGATCAGATGGGTTTGATTGATCCAAACCTATAAAAATGCCATAAACACATAAATAAGTATATTTAAACACTAAAACACATAAAATAATAATATGACACGAAAACCATAAAAATACCAAAATACCCCTAGTTATTGAACAAGACACCTTGGAAGCTGACTAAAACTCAAGTATAAAATCCTATGTCAATAACCCTATTTTAGAAAATTAATACATCCCTGACCTAACTTGAACTTTTACTAGATGTAAAATAAACATGTAAACATATTCAAGCATGTCAACTTTCTTCAACATGTCATTTGTTGTAAAGAAGGTAAAATTAAACAAGAGGAGATACAGATTGGACATGGATATATAAGAATACTGCAAATCAACCCCAAATCATCATCATGAGAGAGTTCAATCTCCGCTCATGACATAGCATATATCATTTGCTCACTAATCAATTAAAATCCAATTGAACATTAGTTTAGCAAGGGACAAATATGTCAGAAGAAAATTTTAAACACACAAAATACTCATTACATACAAATGAACTCAAATCAAACCATTTCATACACATCTTTTAGGCTGAAAGGTATGACCTACAGTACAAGGTAGGATATATATGGATAAAAGTAGCTAAATTACCTTAGACATGTTAGTGAATAACTTCGAACCATAATCCTCTAGAACATCCCCCAAGCAACCATAGCGTTTAACGAATACAACTTTCAAAGATGAAATACTTTCTTCATTACAACTTAGAAGGAATTTTCCTCCTCTATCCTGTGATTTAACCCAAAATTAGAGGCCATGTCCTCTTTTCTTTCTTTCTTTTTCAACACAACAAAACATAGAGGTTCACCTAAAACAAGATGTATAAATTAATATTTCCCCCAACAAATAGAGCTCACATCTTTCCCAACCATCAATAACATCATGCCCCTAATATTGATGTTCGGACCAACAACACTAACTACTTAGTGATGGGTGAAAAGAAGGATAAAAAGAAAAGAGAGTAAATTGACTAAATAACATGGTTAAAAAAGAATTAAGGCTTATAAGGCCCAAAAGGGGACAATAAAGATAAAATGTGAAACCCAGTATTTTACTAGCCTTGGTCTTTGATTTTTAACTGGTTTAAAATGTTTTTCATATTATTTTTAGTCATAAAGTACTTCAACTTATTCATTTTTCTTATACACATCTAGACACCTGTCTCTTATACACATCTAGATGTGTATAAGAGACAGCTATAATTCGGAAAAAGATAATTTAGTAGCAAAAATTAGTTTTGGTTCAAATAGTCAACTTGGAGACTATTTGGTCAAATGGGGAACTATTTGGGTCAACCTTGAAATCTTTTAATCCACTAAGACATCTCTTGGACCTGTCTCTTATACACATCTAGATGTGTATAAGAGACAGCACATATGGAAGACAAAACCCCAACTCTATCTCGCCCATCCATGGAAATCGCCTTAAGCGGAAAGATGTTTGTATTTTAGCACTAAGCTCTTATGGGCACATCTGTCTCTTATACAGGAGAAGTAGTGGTATTAGATTTAATAAGAATTCATAGAACGGGTCTTATATGTCTAGATTTATGTATGTTAAGGGTTGTTTTTAGTGTTTTGGAGGTCAACTTGATTCTGGTTCTTTTTAACATCCTTCCATGTGTATAGATTTGTGCTCCTAAGACAATACACATCTACATGTGTATGCAATTAGAAGAGTGTATAACACATCTAGGCTATGAATGCTTTGTAATATGCACATAATGATGTAACCTTAAAAACACTCTTAAAAAGATGTGTATAAGAGACAGTTTTGATGGTGAACAAACAAACAAATTGCAAATAGACTGTAAGTAGCGGAAGTTTGGTGCAGTTTGCCTCATAAGAAGTTGAGGATCTTCTTTGCTCAGAAGGGTGCTGTCTCTTATACACATCTAGATGTGTATAAGAGACAGTCCCATCATCATCAAGCAAATGTCGAGTTGGTGAGATTTATACACATCTAGATGTGTATAAGAGACAGATTATATACCTAGGTCACCTATGAGCCAAAACAGTTATAAAATGCTTTCATATCAAAAGAGTTTGCAAACATATCAATTGATTAACATGTTTTAGGTACCACGCCACCTACCGCCGTGATCGCGTTTGTGATCATTTGTGCAGTTTTGCTTCGATCGGTGGGCAACATAGACCCTCTTCCACTTGTATTTTGTTTAACGACTTTCAAAATATGTTTGGATGGATTTTAAAATGTGCATCTGAA